>PVIW01000501.1:437647-459980 GCA_004026585.1 Noctilio leporinus
AAATTTTTTTGGTTTTTTTGGGGGGGGGGGGGCTTTGTTTTTTTGTTATTGTTGTTTTGTTTTGTTTTTTCCTTCTTCATTTTCTTTTTCTGTGTGCCAGGGAGGAACTTGTTTTGGCTTGTTCCCTAGCGCAGGTTTCTAGTAGGAGGGGGTAAAGAATACAGAAATAAAGAGCCACACACTGTGGTCGGGAGTCCGCTTTGGTTGTTGAGGTGACATTTCGTACTGAGAGACAAGACAGAATGGTCTCTTTTTCCTTCATCACACCTACTGGGCTGAAAATGTGTTTCAGCTTGCTCACTGCGGCTTGCTGGGTCCTTTGACTCCTGGGGTGGAGCAAATGATTTCCTTCCTGGATGGGGGCAAGCTGTGGTCTATATACGCCAGTTGCTGTAGCAACGCTGCGCCTGTGCTCTGCCCAACAGAACTCGGAAAGATAGTATCGATTTTGTTCACTTTAGTGAAAAGCAGGCTAGTTTTTTATTTATCAGAAATTGAAAATAGCAAAAATTGGCACTTTATAGCGCCGACAGGTCTCAACTTTGCAACTGCGGAACTAAAAAGTTCAAGTGGTTAAATCAGCAGGTGGTTGTGAATATTCGAATCCTTGAAACAGGAATTGGAATTATGAACTAACTGTTTTTATTTGGGCCATTGGCAACCCTACCATTTTTATTGGACTGTAGTTAAACGTGGGAGAGTCAAAGGGAAATGTTCAGTTTTCTTAAACTGGTAAGATTAAAAGGTTAATATAGTGGGCTAGCTAGCTGGGATGGTGTACTTCAACATTATTTTTGAGCTTTCTGTGTAGCCTTTAAAAATACAATTTTAACTGTAGAGTGCTATTATTGGTTTTTTGATAATACATGAAAAATTCAAATTTGACTTGTGAGAAATCAAACGAAGAGGAAAAGTTCGGTTGGTTGTGCAAAGTGGGAGTGTGTGCCATGGCCCAGAATGCACCAGCTGCCATTGTTGGGGTAACTAGTGAAGTTCCTAATGGGGTTCCCTGGAACTCTATTCAGCTGTAACTACTGAAGACATTTCATTGTTTGTGAGGTTTAGGTACGAACATGCCAATTCCCAGATGTACAAGACAGGCCTCTTTAAAACATAATAGCACCTGTAAGATTAAAACAAAACAAAACTGCCATGGCATCTTTTAATTAAAGCAAATGAGGAGAAATAAAAACAACATTGACTGTCACTGATCTGAAAATAAATTTACTTCTTAGTGATTAATAGGCTTTGCTCATGGCTCAGCTATTAGTTAACATATATACTTATTTTCATGTAACTTTCTCTAATTCCTATTTTATGTTTTCTTATGTAAGGGAAATGAGTCATATCAAAACTACAAAGTTAAAGTTTTCTATTATTGTCTAGGCCAGAGTTTATTTTTATTAAAGCTATAGATTAATTGTTTAAAGGATTAGGTGGATTTTGTTTTCCTGGTGCATATTTACGTATGTTCCATTGTATATCCATGTGTTTAGCAGTCTTAGTAGAAAACAGCAGAGAATCAAATTGATCTCTTGTTACTTTATGCTCTGGGGCAGTTTTGTGACAACATAAGGCTTATTAATGACCAGTTCAACAGCCTGTAATGTTGGGAGGCTGGATCCAGGGGTTGGTAGTTGGAGGAGGAATGTTGACATTATGAATTAGCAAAGGAAAGTAAAAATGTTCTATGAAGAATATAATCAGCTTTCTAGATTCTTTTAAAATAAGGGTGAAGTTATCCACCATATTTTCTGCCTAGATTTCCTTGCCTAGATCTTGCCCATCTAGCTCGCCCTCCTTATTCAGATCTCAATTTATTGCTCTAAGAAGCCTTATTGCAGCTTCCCCTACACACCCTTGCCTTATCCCAGATCTCACTTGGCTGCCTCTTCTAGGTACTCCCCTGTCTTTGCACTTAGCATACTTTCTTGTTGTCAGTCTTCCCTGTAGACTGAATGCTCCTTGAAAACAAGATTTTTTTCTTGTTCAGCACTGTTGCCCAGCACCTAGCACTGTCTCTGGCCCATAGGTAGCCTCTCAATTAGTATTTGATGATTTATATCATGAGGCTATATTAACCTTATTTGGTGGTCTCATCTAAGTAAGCATACCGGGCAGGTCAGGTAGTGCTATTTCAGGCACCAGGTCAACTGGTCAGCTGTTTCACCTTTCAAGAATATGTGATCATATTTTACATAGCCACTAGTTAAGATTATGCCAATATTTTATTATTTGTTTGTTTAGAGCACAGCCGGTGGGCACTCAGAACAATGCTTTCTTTGGTATTATAATACTAAAAGGAAGAAGTTTGGGAGCCAAGGTAGTTCTTTATTGGTATATTGGTATGTTTGACTTGTTCATTTATCAAGTATTTAACTCTAATCAACTGTTTGTTAACCTCAATATGCTGTGCTAGATTCAAAGAAGTTACACATAGATTCTATCTTCCAGTTGCTTATATTTTAATATGGGAGATAAGGCATACTTAAATACAACAAAGAAGAAAAGAATATGTGACATAGAGGTATATGACTACCATAGAGTACGTGCTCTACAAATACTTGTCTACTAAATCTTTGTTCTCTATTATCTCCAGAGAGAGAGAGGAAGGGAGAGGGGCAGGGAGGGAGAGAAACATCAATGTATGGTTGCCTTTCACCTGCCTCCAGCCATGGACCTGGCTGGAGACCTGGCTTGCAACCTGGTTATGTGCCTGGCTGGGGATTCGATGAATATTTTTTTAATGAGGGAGTGGAGATTGTAAATATCTTACCTGCAAATAAAGTACTAACTTAAAAGACTGTATTTCTGTGACTTTGATATCTTATTCAATGTATATTTTTGTGTCCATGTCAGCTCAGAGCTATGATCAAAGCATAGGAAAAAGTGCCATGGGGAAGTAAGCATTACAATAATGTCAGTAATGGAATTCTACCCACCTGTAAAAGTGTTCACCATTACAGATTATTAAAGTTGCTTAAGTACTTATAGAGATTTTAGTCTATAAAAAGAGGATTGTGGGCCCTGGCTGGTAGCACAGTGGTTAAGGCCTGTGAACCCAAAGGTCGCAGGTTCGATTCCCCAGCTAGGGCACATAACCAGGTTGCAAACCAGGTCTCTAGTAAGGTCTGTGGCTGGAGGCAGGTGAAACGCAACCGTACATTGAAAAATAAAAAAATAAAAAAATAAAAATAAAAAGAGGATTGTGAAGTGAGCTAGACCCTCTAGTTGTAGCTAAAATAATATATTTTTGAACAAATTTTACTTAATATGATTAAGTAAATTTTAGGATAACTTCTGGAAAACTTTGTAAGTTTTTTGTTGTTGTTATTGGTTTTTCTTAAATGTACATTGACTTGTAGGGTATTTCTTAGGAGAGTCTGTTACTGAACTAGTACAGAATGTGAAACATTTCTTGCCTGAAATATATGATTAATATTTACAAAGCATTTGTTCAGAATCTTCCTGCTGAATTGGAAAGCATTTCAGTTCTCATCACTGTAGGTCCTTTTAACTTTGTGATGTGTTATAGAAAACATAAATCATATTGTTACATAGGAAACCCATTTAAAATGAAAGATTCTCCTGAGCATTCCATGGAACATTAATATTTTTATAGTTTATAATTTCTAACAAAAGTATTTTAAAAGTATTTTTCAGAGATAGTTAAATAGAGAATATGTAATAGGTGTGAAAAAATACTATTAACATCTTAAATATTGAATGCTTGAACACAACATAAAAGGCCTTTGTTTTTCCAAAAATAAACTATAAATTGAGCTGGGAAATTCAGTACCAAAGTTGAAAGAGTTTATTTTCAAATTATAAGTTGTGTGCCTTCGGTATTTTGGGTAAGATATTTGCCTGTGATTTCTAATTCTCAGATCTACTACTCTGAGCATTCCTATTGATATGCTACAAGTAATAAGAGTTTGATTCTCTTAACCTATCTATTAAAATACCATTGATTTAAACCTACCACCTGCTGAACTAAGACATAAATCACTCTGAGACTAAAGCATTTAGAAAAGAAAAGGTATTTATACAAAAAGGAAATTTACAAGAGAGTCCTGGCTTTAGAACAGCCTTGCCCTGGCTGGTGTGGCTCAGTGGACTGAATGCTGACCTGTGAACCAAAGGTTCTCCAGGCAATTTCCAAGTCAGGGCACATGCCTGGGTTGAGGGCCCAATCCCCAGTTAGGGGCATGCAAGAGCCAACCAACTATTGTTTCTCTCCCTCTCTCCCTTCCCCACTCCCTAAAAATAAATAAAATCTTTAAAAAATAATACGTCTAGGTAGAAAACAGCTGTTTTCTCATATAAGTGTCATATCCAAAGAGGTCATTATGTATCTTTAGACACCAACATTTTCAAAGTCAGGGAAATAGTTTTTTGTGTTGTTTTTTTTACAAAAGACTCGAGGTTTCATTTACTTGGGGGAACAAGAACTTGCTAGACTTTTCTCTATTACTTTATTTCAGGGTTGTAATATATCTTTTCAGGGGGGCTCCAAAGAACACCTTCGGGCTCAAAGGTTCAGTAAAAAGATGCAGATTTAAATTAGCAACTGAAAAAGGGACATAGGGCACAATTCAGGAAACACCAGGCATGAGCTTCCAAATGCCCTCTTCCAGTGAAGTCATGCAGACAGCACCTAATTCTCCTTGCCTCAGTGTGGAATGCTATTGTTGGAGTATTGCCAGCCAGAGAAGCTCCTTCAGGCCCTGGTGCCCAAGCGTTTTATTAGGCTAGTCACGCAGGCATGACTGACTGGCCATGTGGCTGACCTTTACTCTCCAGCCCCTCTAGAGCTCCAGCTGGTACCTCATGGCCCAAAGCCCCACCATCAAGCGTGTTGTTAGTGAGGCCTAAGTTCCCAGGGATACAAAAACATTCTCATCAGGCCGGATGTTGGGTATTCCAAGGGCATGGACCTGGGCAAGGGCCAAACCTGTCTTTTGGAATATGAAAGGTTTATATAACCTGGACATGCTGGATTAATCCTTTACTGCACAGTGTTGTTTTGTTTTCGGACTGCAATATGATGTGAGTTGTTTATCTATCTGGTTAAGGTGTCAATTTTGCCTCCAAATTTCCTCCTAAGTCATGGCATTGACCACGTATATTTGCTTAGTGATTTTTCTGATGCAATGTCACTATTTTGATGTTTCATTTGGTCAGTTTTGTTTTTTATAGAAGTGTGATAAAAGGTGTTGCTTAATTCAGGGGTTCCCAATCCCCGCGCACAGACTGGAACCAGTTTGTGGCGCGTTTGGAGCCGGTCAGCCACAGGAGGTGGTGGTAGGCAGGTGAGCCAAGTTCTGCTCGCATTACTGCTGGAGCTCCGCCTCCAAAATGTCTTTCCTGAAACCCGTCCCTGGCATGAAAAAGGCTGGTGACCCTTGATAGTGCAGAAAGACCTTCTTGTAATCTGGTTATCAAAGCTGAAGCCATGTGATACTAAAACTGGAGAGTTAACATTGGAGGCTTTGTCATTAATTTTATATGTGTAAGACATTGCTCTTATCAGCCCATATACTGAGAACCATCTAATTCGTGTTGACCAACTGGCTTGAACCTCGTTTAATCATGGGTTTGCCATACCTAATTTAATAAGATTTGAGGCATGACCATGGTTACAGAAGTGATTTTTTAAAAAGATTTTATTTATTATTTCCAGGGAGAGAGGCAGGGAGGAGGCAGGGAGGGAGAGAAACATCAATGTATGGTTGCCTTTCACCTGCCTCCAGCCACAGACCTGGCTGGAGACCTGGCTTACAACCTGGTTATGTGCCCTGGCCGGGAATCGAACCAGCAATCTTTGGGTTCGCAGGCCAGGGCCTTATCCACTGTGCTACCAGCCAGGCAGAAGTGATTTTTTAAACTACTATCCAGTAGAAAGGAGAACAGATTTTCTTGAACCTATGCAAAATAGCTACATGGCTATGAAAAGTAAAGGCATTTTGTGTATTGTGGGTACTTTTGTATCTTTTGTCATTTTCTCCAGAATTACTTTTTTCTGTTCTTCTGACAATATGGTACTATAAGCTGTATTAAGAATTTTTAGAATTAATGTGAAGAATGTGAGGTGGACGAGCAATGTTGGGGTGGAATGTGGGCTCTTCCACCACCTGTGATGCGGGCGGGCCAGGGACGCCTGGGCAGAAGGAATGTGCACTGTTTGGGGAATGGATTATAACTCCTTCCTTATCTCCTTGCTTTTTGTCCTGTGACTGCTTCTAGACCTTTTCCCTCTGCACGTACACACTGCGGCAACACACTGCTCTAATCTAGCTTAGGGCCACACGCAGGTTTATGCATCCTGGACCTGTGCTGCCTTTGTCTGAGACCCCTTACAAAAGCCTCTGATTGGAGGAGGAGCCATCTCTCTCGCACCAACCCCTCCACCTTCAGTGCACTCCCTTGTAATGTGACTGATAAATGGCATGTCCATATCTAAAAAATAATAATAATAATTTTCATAGAGCCACGTGGTTGTCCAGGTGCTCAGGACACAGCAGCAGTGCCCCCAGCCCAGGGTCGCCACACCCACAGCACAGCACTTAGGTCACAGACTAGGGCCAGAAATGACTTGTTAGTCAGCACAGACACTACTGAAGGGACTCGGGCTTCCGTCAGAATACTAAATTAGTAACTTAGGAAGTGGAGCCTAGAAAGCTATGTTTGAACAAGTCCTTGAAGTGATTCTGAAGCAGACTGAAGCCTGAGAACCACTGCCTCAGTTAACTACCAAAAGAAAAACAAGTTTAATTAAAAACCTAATAGAAAAAAAAAACAAAAAACACCTAATAGAAGAGGTAAAATTAAGTAAGAAAAATATTAATTAATCCAAGCTAATAAAGGAAAGGACAAATAAACAAACAAGCAAAAAGAAATAAAATACATAGCAAGATTTTGTACTTAAGCCCAACTATCACAGTAATACCTTTAAACGTAAATGAACTAAAAAGATTTTAAGAATGGATTCAAGACACAAAAAGACACAGATAATTTAAAAGGATTTTAAAAATACCATGTAAACACTAGCTTCCAAAACAAAACACACGGTGTGACTGTAATATTAATACATAAATTTGACTTTAAGGAATATTACTTGAAATGAAAAGGAGCATGTCATAATGATAAAAAGTTCAAGTCAATGAAAAACCACTGAATAGTCCTGTTATCCTGTTAGTATGCAACTAATAATTATAGCTGCAAATATATCAAATGAAAATGTCGGAGCTAAATAGAGAAATAAATCCATAATCATTGTCAAAGATTTTAATATACCTATCTCAATATCTCACAAAAATAAAACAAATCAGTAAAAATGTAAAAGATTTTAACAAAATTATGAACCAAGTCTAACTGATCTACATAGACCACTATTTCCAACAACAGAACATATGTTTTTTTCAAGTGTATATGGAACATTTACCAAATAGACCATATATTGGTCCATAAAGCAATCTTGAAATATTTTTAAAAAGTGAAATCATTCAGAGTATGTTCTCACCCTACAGTGGAATCATACAAGAAACTAAGAACAGAAAAATAGAACCACTTATGAATAACTAATGGGTTAAACATAGGTCAAAGAAACAATTACAATGGAGCCTTTTCCCCCAAGGCCTCTGCCAGGTATGGAGTGGCCTGGCCAAGCTCTGGACAGTTGCAGGATGGCTTGAAAATAGGGCATCTTTGACTCTCCTAAAGAGAGGAAATTAGTCGCAGGCGGACAGTCTATGGAGTTTTCAGGTGACTTCACCTAAGTGAGAAACCTGCCTCTGTCAGGACCTCAAATGTCTGATAGGTAGCCCTGTGTGCCACCAAGATAAGTAATCTCAAGACCCATAAATACCACTCCTGACTTTAAACATTGATGCCAGGACTTCTGCTCAAGACAAAGGCATAGGTAAACATGGCTTGCCTCCTTGCATAACCATAGCAAAAATTACAACTAAAATACAAAACAACCATCACCCAGAATCATCAGAAAATTGAGCTGTATGAAAGTCCAAACACCAAGGAATTAGGCCACATTCATCCTTATGGGTAAGAGGAGTGAAGTGGAGACACAGAGACACGGAGATGTGGAACAGGTGGTCCTGCACCCACATGCAGTGATACAAATCAGAAGGGATATGTTGGGAGTGGGAGATCCCAGCCCCACACCAGACCACCCAGCCCCAGGTACCACTTCCAGGAAGATAAGTCCCCATAACGTCAGGCTGTAAAAACCAGTGGGGGTTGGGGTGGAGGAAGAAACTGCAAGATTCTCAGACATCTCTGAAAGGGCCCAAAACAGACTTGGGACTTACACAGACTCACTCCCTCTGGGCTCCAGCACCTGGGCAGCCGCTGGAAGGGAGCAGTGGCACATGGGGAGAAACAGAAGTGTCTGACATCAGGGTGAGAGCTAAGGGACAGCTTCCTCCTGGACAATGAGATATCACTTCATATCCACTAAGATGGCTGAAGTGAAAAATAACAGGTAAATGTTGACAAGAATGTGGAAATTAAAATTTTCATACATTGCTGGTGGGAATGTAAAATGGTACAGCTGTTTGGAAAACAGTCGGGCAAAAAACTTTACATGACTGTTCATAGCAGCATTATTCATAATTGCCAAAAATGGAAACAATCCAAATGTTCGTTAAATGATGAACCAATATACAAAAGTCATATATGAAATATTTGACCTTATAAATGAATGATATGTTTATACATACTAAAATATGGATGAGCCTTGAAAACATGCAAAGTGAAGACAATCACAAAAGACCACATATTGTATGTGAATTATATATATAATAAATTTCATATATTATATGAAATTTCTGGAATGGGCAAATCTAAAGAGACAGGAAGTAGATTAGCAGTTGCCTATTGCTGAGGGTGGGGTGGCTTAGGGAAAGACAGGGTGTGACTACTAATGAATATGCATTTTCTTTTGGTTGTACAATCCCTTAACACACTAAAAATCATTGAATTGTGTGCTCTAAATGGGTTAATTGCATCAACAAAGCTGTTAAAATATTAAAGGATGTTGTGAGTAAAACTTTACATTAGAAAATTATCTACTTAGATGAAATAGTATTTTAAATGATTTCAATTAAGTGAACACAAAAAGAAATAGAAACTGTGAATAATTGTAAAACATGTTAAAGATGTTGAACATGTAATGAAAAACCCTCCCATAGACAAAATTTCAGGCAGAGATGTTTCACAGGTGAATTAATTTTAGCAGTTAAGGAAAAAATAATACCAATGATAACTTTTTCAGAAAACAGAGAAGGGAGCACTTCACAACTCTTTTTTAAAGAAGGCAGTAAGGCAATATGATCTTGATACTCAAACCTGACAAGAGCATCATAAGCAAGTGCAGACCAATTTCTCTCATGAACATAAATGCAAAAATTCTAACAACATAGGTGCAAATGGAGTCCACTTTCTCTTAAAAAAGATAAATAAAGACCAAGTGGAGTTTATTCCAAAAAAGCAGTTTTGGGTTAACAATTGAAAATCTGTTAAATTCACCACATGAACAAATAAATGAGGAAAAATCACACTATCTCCGTAGATCCAGGAAAAGGATTTGACACAATTTAATACCCACTTAAGAAAATAAACTACAATTCTCAGTAAACTAGAGGTAAAACCAGGTTATTGAACTCAGGATGTCAAATTTATATTATATACCCCCTCACCCAACCAGAGGTCATGTTCTATAGCCACACTGAAGAGAAAACACTAATGTGTTTGTCTGAACAATGCCTAGGGGATGGCGGAGCAGATTTGGAAGGCACTTGGGTCTTTGAGTGCCCAAAAGGATTAGAGTTGCTTTGTTCCTTGGACCAGTTACATTGGTGTCATTACATTAGACACAATTCAACAATTTTGTTCCTTAAGCCACTGATGACTGTGGCATTTTGTTAAAACAGCTTAGCCTTCCTCCTGCTGACCCAGAAGATGCTGTGGCCTGTAAAGAAGGAGAAATGTTATTTGCACACAGAAAGAACATTTGATGATCTAAGATGAGCAAGCATCAGACGTGTTTACCCAGGGAGGTAATAGAGCATCTATCAATGCAGATCTTCATGAAGAAGCCTGGAGATGTGGGGCCAGCATGCTTACCCATTTAAATTCTAGCATTTGCTAGAATTTATCAAATGTTAGGGGTTTTAAAGATGCTTGAAACTGTGTTGATTTATGTGTTTGATGGATGGGCTTAATCTATTTACATTTATTATAATTACTGCTATCCTTGAATTTATTTCTACCATACCTCTTTTTATGTGCTTTCTTTTCTCTTTTTCTTCCTGCCTTCTATTAAATTTATAATTAAAGACCTATTCTTACCTCTTAATTCCACCTGGTGGAAAGCTATATTTCCAACAGGTTGCATTTCTATTATTTTAGTAGTCACTTTCAAGTTTTTAACATGCATTATACCTTTTCTGAGTCTAAAGTTACTCAGTATGTATGTATCTTCTAAATAAGCCTGTTTTAACCCCATTAAAGCCCATTTTAACCACCCAATGAACATCCTCAAAGCCGACTCAAGCTACTCGTACTATCTTTTTCTAGAGCTTAGATTTTTACTACTTTTTAAACACATACAAGGGTTTTTGTTTGTTCACAATCAATAGTTACTAAATGTACTTATTTATTAATAATACTCTTAAACAATATTTGAGAATCTCTTTTCAGAGACTCTAAGTGCCTGATCCAGAGTAGGTGCTCAAATCTACCCTCTCCCTGCTCCCAAAATAAACAGCTGTTTATCTCTCTAACGCTGGAGGTGAGTGTCAGCAGGCAAGGATTCCTCTGGGTTGGATCCATTTCACGGACAGTTGTCAAAGACTGGCCTCTCCTTATGGTAATTTTGTGAACACTGTGCTTGACTGTGCAGTAAGCTAAATGGTGCAGGATTAAATGCTCTCCTTTCTGAGCTGTGAAGTGTTGAAAGTGATCAGGAAATGGAGGCAGAATGTCCATCCTTTGGGAGAAGAATCAGCCGGTCTGTGACTGCCGTACTTGGCTGCCGGTTGGAATGCAGCTGTTAAGGCAGCTGTTTAACTGTTTGCCCAACTTGAAAGGACACTGCCAAGTGGCAAATATTTTTCATAACAACATTTCGCTTCTGCTGAGAACAGCAACAGTGCATTTTATTGAGCTCTAGCAGTGTGCCAAACATGACAGATTTACTACTCAGCAGGTTCACAACCTGGGCTGAACATTAATGCTCCTTTCCATTTTTAATATTTACTAAAAGAACAAATAGGCTCCCAAAGGAAGCCTCTACAAAAACATCTCTACAGCTAAATAATTTGTTGTAATAGCAGCAAGTTAACTTAAGAAAATGAAATATCTCTGAAGGACACTAAAAATCCTTGATATATCAAAGGAAAAAAGGAAAGTTTAAATAAATATTTTAAACCTCCTTAATGTGACCTAAGAGTGACTTTACCCTCTTGTCCAGGATGGGGGAGGGGAACACACATCATCGTCTTAATCCCCTGCAATTGTGGGTCCCATTCTGGGTCATGAAGTTAATCTGTTGTTAATTAGAATGTTGACACTAAGTACTTAGTAAACAACTGTGCTGAATTGGACAGGCTGTGAACTGGGTGAGGAAGGGGACCTCAAATATTATATTTAATGGTAAAAGCAGTATGACAAATGTAATCACTCACAATTCAAAACATACATTCAGCCCTGGCTGGTGGCTCAGTGGAATGGCGCTGGCCTGCAAACCCAAAGGTCGCTGGTTCGATTCCCCAGCCACGGCACATAACCAGGTTGCAGCCAGGTCTCCAGCCAGGTTTGTAGCTGGAGGCAGGCGAAAGGCACCATACGTTGATGTTTCTCTCTCTCTCTTTCTCCTTCCCTTCCCTTCTCTCTAAAAATAATAAAGAAATAAAATCTTTTTTAAAAAAAATAACATATATTCAAATGCATAAATATTATTTTCTTTCAATCCCTAAAATCCATGGATCATCATTATGTTAAATAGCTCTCCATCCTCAGTATATTCTCCATAGTCAGAAGCTCATGCCTTCAGAAAAGCTTCTGGAGAAAAGTTCTAAGCATGTAATAGAGGGATCTTGTACACACCTATTGTCTGTTTCAGTTTAAGTGATACTAGAAGTCATCAGTAACCGCCATTCATAGCATTTAGAATGTAATCCCTACAACTTTTACAAAGACTACACGGGTTGGACCAAGGGATTTATTTTCATTTAACAAACCCCAACAGTGAGAGCTGGAGCAGAGAAGCTAAACTGGGCTGAACAAAGCTATAGTCAATGGAAATTCTAACGTACATTTTCCCTACTGCTTACTAACAGTAATTAAATCATAAATGACAACAATCTAGTTCGGCTGTTCTTCAAATTGCAAAGCATACATTTTCACAAAGTTGACATAATTTCTTAAACAAGGTAACCAAAGCTACACATGGTCATGGAGGATGCCAGCCACAGGCTCTGTGCTCTTGTTTTTTAGGGTTTCAGACCAACAGTAGATGCAAACCCTAGATGAAATTTGTAAGACCACCTCCACAGAAAGGATCCAGACGTTGGGGAAAGAGTTGGCTGTGCAGTTGACTGGACTGAAGTCTGAGACAGAAGAACAGAGTACCCTTCTGGAAACAGCTCATTGAGCTGACAGGTAAATAGTGGCAGCATGATGGCATGGCCTTTAGTGTCTTTAACCCCACTATCACCCCATAGTCTCCATTAGACCCCTCTTTACTTAGACAATTGACATTCTCTCAAGCTCAGCCTTGACTGCTGTCCTTAAGGTTTTCCTATATACTAGAATTGTCAAGGCATTTAGAGGCAATGTCCTATCAAAGGAAGTGGGCAAGTGCTCTTACATTTCACAAATACTATTGTCTGAAAGTTCCAGAAGCTATTATATGAATCATACTAAAAAAAAAAATCTCATTTCCTCCAATAATATTTTAATTGAATTTAACCTTGATTTTGATGAGAAATTTCAAAACTGAAACAATGCTAGGTGTTTAGTAGTGAATTCTGCAAAATGATGTTCTTTTAGGAACTATTCTATAGGCAAATGCTGCCGATGATAGCAAGTTAATTCTTTTAGAAAAATAGGATAGTCAGGTCAGCCCCTGAGTGGCAAGTCCCATGGGCCCAGGAACTTCATATCCCTCTGTTTCTGTTGATGAAGAGAAACAATTATAAGGACTCTTTTAGGTTGAGCAGCTGAGTACACACAATGTGGATAATGACAGCTGGGGGTGGGGGTGGGGGTCAGGAAAACAAGCAATAAGTAGGTATATTTGGATCTCTTTCTAGAGCTGATTTTGAAGAACCAGTATTTAGTGTGTTTTATAATTTTGTAGTAAAAGCCCTTGCTGTGTGAAGCAAATAAATGATTGTGTGATGAAGTACAAATGCAACCATGGAAGTCATAATTTCTCTCAGCTTTAGTTTCTTTAGTTGAAAAACAAGGTTAAAAATATGTACCTTGCCTACCTTATAAAGGTCAACTGAGATAATGCATGTTAAAGCACTTTGAAAACTAGAAAACGCTATGCAAGGATTGTGTTGATATTATCACAATTTAAATGTCAGAGTGTCAGGCATGTGTCTCCCCGCTGTACATTGTGACAGGAAAGGCTTCCTCAAGTCCCTTTTAGGACAGACAAATGAGAAATCTCAAATACCTGCATTTTTCTCCTCTCCCAAATTGCTAAACACTGCATGTGGTAGACTATTAATACAGCTAACACTTATTGAACACCCACTGTTTGCCAGGTGTCATGTTAGGTTCTAGAGTCCAAGGAAAATGGAGAATGTCCACCTCTGATAATCACTTTAGCATTTTCATTCCCCAGTAGACTGAAAATCTATTGACAACTAAAGGATAACTGTACCTTAATAACCTTTCTCTCTCTCTTCCTTTCCTTTCCCTTCCTTCCTTCCTTCTTCCCTTCCTTCCTTCCTCCCTTGTTTCTTTTCCTCATTTTACCCTCTAAAGCCCAGGCCATGGTAATTATTTGGTACATCACAGCTGCTTGCTAAATGAATAAATGAATGAATGAATGTTGTAAGAACAGTGCTTGATGGATAAGAGTGAACACCTTTGTCTGTTGATCACGTTCACCAGCCTTTTTTAGGTCTCTCACAGACACTTTGAGATTAACTGAGAGGAAAGGCCATGGTCTAAGCAAGGAAGGGTTGGGGCAGCTACTCCCAGGACCCCACCCAATTTCTCAGCATGCCAAGAATGAGAAGACAAGAGGGCAGGGAGGGGATGGGTTTCTTCTGTTGCCCTGACTACCATTTTACTGGCCAGTCTGGTCTCACTGTCCCTGCTTCTCTAGCTCCTTGAGGCCGTAGCCCGGACTTAGGTCCCCCAGTTATCACAAAAGTCACACCTTTGGTTTATTAACGCTTTTACTTTCAAGGTCCTTTCAAAACTTGCTTTGTTTTTGTTTTTGTTTGCCATCAAAGCCAAGATGTGAGGAGACAGAGGAGGCATGATCTCCAGTTCAGCTGGAATTTCAGCGAGTACCTGCTCAAAGGGTGGCTTAGGTTCACGGTGGCTGCGCGGCCTCCTGACTGTCACTTGCTGCTTTTTTCTTGGGACCAAGGCCTCCCGTGGGGACACTGCTGGCAAGTGCGACAAATAACAGCTCGTTTTGATCGACCTTAAAACCATTCCATGGGGATAGAGAGGGTCACATGAACAATATTAGCCTAAATTATACTACCTACAATCTGCTCCCTTCCCATCTCGAGTTGGTTTCTCACACATGTTCCAGAACTATCTGCTGTGGCTCCCTGGCCAATGTTCTTCAAGTCCCATCCTAAGAAAGTGACAGTGCACCAGGCCTATTGTCTCCTGATGTTCCCACAGCTGCCTAGCCTTGGGGTCTATCTTACTCCAGGTGGGGAGAGCACCTTTCTTCCTGATGCAGGGTCACCCCCCACCCTCTAACTGCCCAACCTCCCAAACCCCTGGCCCTGCTGCTTGTGCCTCCACTCATCAGAGCCCGTGGTGCCAACAGCTTTCCTGTGACGTGGCTTGGACAGTGGTCCCTGAGGCTGCTGAAGCAGGATCTTCTACTAAGGATTTCCTGGGGATAAAGAATTTTTCTGAAGCAGAAAGTTTGGCTTTAATAATTTCCAAAGTATTTCATGGTGGCTATTTAAGGGTCATTTTCACCTCCAGATAATTAAACAAGAACATAAAATCAAGAACGTTTTGTTTTAATTATACGATACTGGTTTTATCTATCAGCTAGGATGAGATATAGGTCCGATAAACACAGTGGTTGTTAGAGATGAAGTTACTGGAAGAAATACAGGCAGCAGAAAGAAGAATCCACATGCCTCTCTCTGTATTCTGGAGTTCAAAACAGGGAAGGAAAGCAGGGGTAGAAGGAAAGATCATGTTTGTGTGGGAAGAAGGAGAGAAAAACTGGCCCTGGGAAAGATTTAGCAAACATGGGGTTTATACAAGAGGGATACTAAGACAAAAGCATGTGGCATACATGGCCCCAGCCATCCAGTATTACATGATAGATTTATTTGAGAGAGTCCTGTTACAGATTAATCAGGGCCTGTCTGTAATCTGATCTATAACAGTTTATATAATTACTGCTTCTATTGCCTAAACCTTTCTGCAGCTCTGTTTGAACACCAAAGGACATTTCTTCCCACAGAAGAGAAAGAAAATTGGCCCTAAAGAAAACTTTACAGGTGAGGAGGAGAGTGGGCTATTTCAATACAACAATCAGACTTTGCTAACATATTGGAAACTCTTTTCAGAAAAAAATTTATTTCTGCAAACAAAGAGGCGATGTTACTGACAGTGGTTATGCGTACAAAGCAGCGGGGAACTCAGCTCACTACTGGGTCAGATCAGGCCACTTCTTGGGAGATATCTAATTTTTGTGATGGTTCCCTGGTTTGTGATGTTAAAATTTGTTATTTAGAAACTTAGGCATGACATCATATTGTGTTGTTAAAAACTGTCAGACACTGCATGCCATTTTCTGTCATAAACACCGATAATTTTATTTCTTCATTTTCCTTTGTTTGCTTGATCTCCCCACCCCGCCCCCCTCCCCACCTTTCAGGTGGCTGAGTCAAAGCCACTTGTTGTTCAAGTATATGTCCTGCAGAGGGCACTAGAGAGCCGCCTAAGAAGCAGGTACACTACTGTTGCAGGTGAGTCATTGTGCAATTTGAAAAACAGATCTGGTATTAAGCAGAAAGGTAGGAAATAATGTTGGCGTTCTGGTATAGCCTGTTGCTAGGATAGGATTTTCTCTACTTGTGTGGTTGGCAGAACTTGGTTCGTGTAAATGCTCTTCTTTGTTAGAGACTCATGCCAGAGTTCAGTCACTAATCCGATCGACCAAGTTTCTACTAATTACTCCTTGTGCTGGTATTATGAGGCAATACAACATTGACCGAGACAGTTTCAGTCCTCACCAAGCTGTTTGTTGACCTAGAAAAGATATTTCTGGAGCTCTGTTTTATGAAAATAACCCACAATATGGAGAAAAACATTTTCCATGGAGATCACTATTGTAACATTATCCTAATTAAAGTGGGAATATGTCCAAATGTCAATGCTAAGAGAGAGTTAAGAAAGGAGTGTGGTACTTGAAAGGCTATTGTTCTGTTATTAAACATTTTTTGCATGAGAAATATTTATGTTATTATGTAATATTAGTAAAATGTGTGTGTATGTGTAATAATAACAATCATGTAATATATAGATAAGTCACTTAAAGGACATAGACCGAAATTTTAGCAATCACTGTCCTTGAATGTCACAGTAACGAATTTTCTCATTTTGTTTTTACATATTTTCTTAATTTTCTTTTTTTCTTTTTCGTTGACTTTTTTGAGGGTGATGCTGGTTAACCTAAATTTTCTATGATAAGCATATATTGCTTTGCTTTTTCAAGTTTATTTTTGTTATTTATCCTTGTGTTATATGTTATATCCTCACTATGCATACAAATTAGTTCATTAACACATTAACAACTAGTTAGTAATTAATACATGCATCACAAAGAAACAACAGATGGTGAGATTCTATTTGCAAGTCAAACTGCTGTCATTATCTTTATCCAAGATCTCTTTACCTATCATTTCTGGCATTCTTTGTTCCACTGTGTACATCAGTCATCCTCATTGGAGAGTGGAGTGAGAATAGGGACATCTGTCAATGGCTGAAGACTTTTTGTTTGTCAAAGTTTGGGGAGGGGAGTGGGTTGCTCCTGACATCGAGTGAGTAAAGGCCAGGAATAATTCTAAACATCCCACACAGGACAACCTCCAGCACAAAGATTTATTCGGTCCCAAATATTAATAGTGCTGAGGTTGAGAAACCTTGAAAGTCAAAATTTCAATATGGAATCATTTATCTTCTGTCTAAAGAACTTACTTTAGCATTTCTTGTAGTGCAGATCTTCCAGGGACAAATTCCCTCTGTTCATTTATTTTTTGGGGGGAAAAAGTTTTTAGTTTGCCCTCTTTCCAGAAAAGTATTTTTGTTCAGTATAGAATTATGTGTTGATAATGTTCTCTTTGATCACTTAAAAGAAGTTGTTCCATTGTCTTCTGGCTTGCACCACTTTCATTTCCTAACACATGTGTCCTTTTGTTCTCTGGATGCTTTTAAGATTTTCTGTTCATGGTTTAAACCATTTGATTATGATACTCTTTGATGAGCACTTCTTTGTGTTTATCTTGCTTGGAGTGAGTTCTTATCTCAGATTTTGATCTTATCATTTTCATCAATTTTTTTTTTTTTTTTAAGTTCAACCATTACTTCTTCAACTATATTTTCTCTCCCCATCTCTCATCTGGAACTCTAATTACACAGATGTCAAATCATTTTGCATTGTTCCATAAGTCACTGTCAACATGTTTTCAGCCTCTTATTTCCCTTCAGAAGTTCATTTTATAATTTTTATTGCTATATCTTCAAGTTCCTTAACATTTTCTTCTTAATTATCTAACCTGGTATCAATTCCACTTAATAACTTTTTCATTTCATATATTGTAGTTTTCCTTTATAGAAGTTCTATTTGATTTTGTAATATTTTAAATTTTTCTCCGTATGTTCACATTTTCCTTTCAATCCTTGAACATACTGAGCATATTAATAATAGCTCTTTTAAAATACTTTTTTGCTAATTTCATCACTGGTGTCACTTCTGGGTCTGTTTTTGTTCATTAATTTTTTTTCCTGCTTATGGGTCATTTTCCTACTGTTTTGCATGTCTAGTAATTTTTTGGATATTAGACATTGCAATTTTACATTATATAATAGAAAGCTGATTATTATTATTATTTTTTTGGTTTGGTTGTTTTTTTTGTTTTTTGGGAGTGTTTTTTTGTAGTCCTTTATAGAGTGTTAGACTTTACTCTGGCAGATAATTAAGTTATAGATCAGATTTATGCTTTCAAAGCTTGAATTTAAGCTTTGTTAGAACAGGTTTAGAGTAACTTGTAACTTTTACTCTAGGGATTGTTTGTCCTTATTATTAAATTATGACCTTTCTGTTGTCTCCCCTGAATTCTGGGTATTCAATGAAGATTCTTCACTCTGTCTGATTGGCACTTGAACATTGCCTAGCCTGGTGTGAACTCTGACAACTGCTCAATTTACAATTCTTTAATCAGCTATTCTTTGCACAGCCTTATGGACTTTCACCCTCTGTATTCACGGCTTAATAGCATAAAACTGAAAGGGATTGCTATGCAGATTTCTGGAGCTCTTTCTCCACATAACTACCTCTTCTCCAGTACCCAGTCTCACAGATTCTAGCTGACTCAGCTGCCCAAACTTTAGGGAAACCATCATGCTGTGCTTAAGATTCCATTTCCTTCTCTGTGGTTGAGAAATTATCCTCTTTGGACAGAAAACCAAGGTTATTGTAGTAGGCTTATCTCATTTGCTTCTCTTAAGAACCACAGTCTTTCATTGCTTGTTGCCCCTTAACAGAAAGCAGTTGCCTTGTGTATTTTGTCCTGTTTTCTAGTTGTCTATGATGGAAGGGCGAGACTGGTCCTACTTGTTCTATCATAGCCACTATCATTTTTGTTATCAGAGAGAAAATTTGAAAAAAGAGTTGGCTTATTTGACTATTTTTAAGTATAAAGAAAAATTTTGGTCTAAGGTTAAAAACTATATTACCTATAATGTACTTTGCATTTTAGATTGATAACTTCAGTTTTTAAGAAATTTTAAGCTCTCTTTAGAGAAATTTAAAGACTTTTATGTGACTGCTAAAATGGTCCACTAATTGATAAAGGAAACTATAATCTGTTGGACTGACAACAGATCATATAGATTTAGAAATGCCTACTTGCTTTATTTAAATTTGAATGGTATCTTGAGCCAGGTTTTTAATTTATGATCATCATGCAGAAAAATCTAATTTCCAAAATAACCCAAGGTTAATTTTTCTACTGTTAGTTTCTTAAGATTTAATTCAGTACTCTTATTATAATTGTATTCTGAGTGTTACTTTTTTAACTGAATTTATTGGGGTGACATTAATTAATAGAATTATATAGGTTTCAGGTGTACAATTCTATAATATGTCATCTGTATATTGTATTGTGTGTTTACCACCCCAAGTTAAGTTTTCAAATCTTAATTTTTATTATTGTTGTTAAAGTATTATACAGAGAATTACCCAGTTGGCTCCAAGTAAATATCTACACATGCTTAGGGGGAAGAGGTTTTTGCCAGCCTAGTAAGATCATGGAGCAACTTTATCCTCTTCACAAGGTAAAAAGCCCATAAATAGAACCTGTGGGCTATTTTTCATATGAAACAAAATGGCTTATCAATATATTATTATTAAGTATAGTCATCATGCCTGTACATTAGAGCTCTAAAGTTACTCATCTTATATATCTGCAAATTTGTACCCTTCAGCTGAAACCTTCCCATTTCCTTCAAGCCATGTGTGTGTGTGTGTGTGAGTGTGTGTGTGTGTGTACAATTTTTACTCAGTCACCCATCAACGGACTCTTAGGTTGTTTCCATATCTTGCCTATTATGAATAATGCTTCAATGAGATGGAAATACATATATGTCTTTGAGATACCAATTTTGTTTCCTTCCGATATACATCAATATATTTTTAATATTTTGAGCAATCTCCATACTGTTTTTCATAATTTACATTCTCACCAACAGTATAACTTATCAATTTTTTAAAGGCATGGCTAAAGATGGTAAAGGAATTAATGGATGTCTCGTCTACCTGTGGCCAAAGATATTGGTTCCTATTTTTATAAATATGATTTGAAGGAAGCTTTTTAAATTTTTTTATGTATTATTTTTATTATTTTTTAAAGACTTAATTTACTATTTTTAGAGAGAGGGGAAGGGAGAGAGGCAGAGAGGAGAGACATCAATGTATGGTTGCCTTTCACCTGCCTCCAGCTATGTACCTGGCTGGAGACCTGGCTGGAGATTTGGTTATGTTCCCTGGCTGGGAATCAAACCAGTGACCTTTGGGTTCGCAGGCTGGTGCCTTATCCACTATGCCACAAGCCAGGGCTCCTGAAGGAAGCTTTTATGGTAGAAAATACATTTTTCTTCATGGACTTATCTTCCTCTACTATAGGTAAAAAGCTAAGAAGCCAACTCGAATGACCAAATATCCTTATGCACTGGCTTCTTGCTGCAGTCTCTCTCTTTCAGAGTCCTAAGAATGCGACCACTGCCCTTGTCATCAAAACCAGAGTATAAAAGAATTTTGATATTCCATGAGCCCCTTATTTGGCTCTATGCTTGGAAGCAAGTGATACAAGAGAATAAGGCTTGCCAATAACCAAGTTCTGTCTTTGAATCTCTCTTAAACAGAATCAAGTTGCCTACATTATGCAAGAGCACAGAGATGGCCTTCAGAGAGCTGATAGGCTGTTGCACGAGAAAACTTTCTTATGGGAGAAACAATCCTCCTGACTTAGTGACACAGGAAGACCTGACTATTTATACAAAGTGGTTAGTGTGTCACCTACACTCACTCAACATCATTCACCACTACCTGCAGGTACATAAAGCATAGTCACGTGATGACACTGTGCGCTCCCAGGATGGTCAACATTATGTTTTCTCACCCCTGTCATTTAGCTTTAGATTGTCAGTGTTTGTAGTCCACCTGTTCTGTAAATGACAAAAAAATAATGGGTCACTAACTCTGTTCTTTGAAATCTTTTTCTTTTGGAACCATTAATTTAGCTTTCATAAAGATGTCTCTGATGTATCATTTCACATTTACTCTGTAGGTTCTTGTTTTTGTCATCTTGTTTAAGATGTATGCTCTGGAATGTAAATCCACTTTTTAATTCATTAATATCTAATGAGGGTCTAATATATGTCAGGTCAGGTACATGCCCTAGGCCTTGTAGGGAAGATCTAGTCTTTGCTGATAAGAACTGAGCCCCAGGATGGTAGGAAAATAGTCAAGTGTATAGCTAACTGAAATAGAATGTGATAAGAAAGAACAGAATAAATATAAGGCAGGGTAAAGAGTCAGAGGAGAGACCACAGGCTAGCGGCATCAAAAAGGAGTGACATGATCTTGCCACTTAAATTGTTTCTAACTCCTCTACACCTTATCTCAGTGATACCACCAACCACAAAGTTCCCCAAACCAGAAACCTGACCATCACCTTGACATTATCCCTTCCCAGTCAGTCACTGTCAGGTCTACCTCTGAATCTCTCCCTAGTCACATGGTATAAAAACGATAGGCTCATAAGTCTAAGCCCCCCACTAAACTGTGAACTCTTTGAGGTCCCATGTCTTATTCATTTTTGTATCCCTAACACCTCACACAGTACCTTGTCCATTACGGGTGTTTGATCAATGCAGATCTGCCTAGAGGTTAAGGTCATTTACAGTTGGTGAAAGCACTGGCCCTCCCAGCTCCATAGTTTGCTTCTCACAATTGGGCATATTCCTGAGGCCCACCTCTACCTCCCCCTCCTCTATCAAAGCAAATGGCTGCTCCTGAACCAAAATCTGGAAGCTTCTGGAAGAACTGAGTTGATGCATGATGCAACCATGGTCTCTTGGTTGTGCTCACTTAGGTCCTCCAATATTTGCCCATCTTCAATGTGCTGAGTGTAGCTCTGGACCAAGTGTCTGAGGTTGGTCAGGAAAATTAAAATTCAATGACATCAACCCTGATATCCAGGGTTTTGCATCTCCAGGTCTTAAATGGGTTCCAGCATTCTGGGTAAGAAATTAGTTTCTTTCCCTTAGAGTCATGTGGAGAAAAAGAGGTTGTGCTTTTCCA
>PVIW01000501.1:460080-476545 GCA_004026585.1 Noctilio leporinus
TATTTTTAGAGAGAGGGGAAAGGAGGGATGCAGAGAGGGAGAGAAACATCAGTGTATGGTTGCCTTTCACCTGCCTCCAGCTACAGACCTGGCTGGAGACCTGGCTTGCAACCTGGTTATGTGCCCTGGCTGGGAATTGAACCAGCAACCTTTGGGTTCGCAGGCCAGCACCTTTCCACTGAGCTACCAGCCAGGGCTTGATCTCCATCTTTATACTAGCAAATGAAGGGGGCAGGGATAGCAATGAATTCGAAGTTGGGAGTACTGAGCTCAAGACCTGTTACAGCTGTAGCCTCAGTACAGGCCTGAAAGTTTAGGTCATTTTGCCTCCTTGACCCTGATTTACTCATCGCCAAAATGAACCTTTCAGCTTAACTGATCTCTAAGATTTCTTTCATTTTTAGTATCACATCCTTATCTGACTCAGTGGTCTTCCTGACCTGATCTTGTGATACAGATGACTAAGAAACCTGATCTGGTTTCTACTCTGAGTGACATGTTTGCTTAGGGTATGGAGTTGATGCATCTAGAGAAGCAAACAACCTGGCAGGGAATCAAAGCTGGCATCTCAAAGGAAGGGAGTCCAAACTGGGTACTTGAGCAAGAGTGAGCCAGGAGAAAGGAGATGAAAGCACTCACCTTCTTCTAATTTGTTGGTTAATTTATCAATCATACTCTTTGTATGGACCATGGATAGTTCTGCTTCCACTAGGTCATTCCCCAAGGCATCTGTTCTGTTTCTCTTGCAGGCTGTGAGAAGCGGGGAGAGGGTCCCAGCTATCTCACCCAGAAAGCCATGGCTCTGGCTCTTGGTTCGAGTTTG
Source organism: Noctilio leporinus (assembly GCA_004026585.1). NCBI lineage: Eukaryota > Metazoa > Chordata > Mammalia > Chiroptera > Noctilionidae > Noctilio > Noctilio leporinus. Next base: position 460,904 of record PVIW01000501.1, read on the forward strand.
TTGGATAGGCCTGGCCCAGTGTGGTACACCCTGTGAATCATGGCAGAGAACAGAATGGCCCTCTTCGTCTGCAGAGGAGGCCCTGCCCTCAGTTATCTCAAAGGACAGTGCCATTTCTCTTCCTGTTTTTTTGTTTGGTTTTGTTTTTTTAAGATTTTTTTTTGCATTATTTTTAGAGAGCAGGGTAAGGAGGAAGAAAGAAGGGGAAAGGAACATCAATGTCTGGTTGCCTTTCGCCTGCATCCAGCTATGGACCTGGCTGGAGACCTGGCTTGTAGCCTGGTTATGTGCCCTGGCTGGGAATTGAACCAGCGACCTTTGGGTTTGCAGGCTGGTGCCTTAGCCACTGTGCCCCCAGCCAGGGCTCTTCCCATTTTAATGCTCTTGATTTTGGATTTTCCAGGGCTAACAAGAACTGCAGCTGCTTTTGTTCTGCCCCAACACGTGACAGTGAGAGAAGAACTGAAACCACAGCTGAGGTGGCTGTTCTCCCATTTCAATATCCCATATGATGTGGAGGAGCTCAGGGACACTACTAAGGAAACAGAACTTTCTCCTTGGTACTTGATGTACTGCTCTTTCTCAATACAAACGCTGGTGTTCATGAGACAAACACTAGCCTTTCCCACAGAGTTGGATATGGGTACTATCGTGATTGTTCTTAGAGTGATAAAATGTAATAGTAATAGGTGAGATTGAGCTTAGCAGTTGAACTTATGCTCTGTAAGAGCAATGGCACCCTTACATATCCATCTCAGAGGGTTTGTAGGCTTTATTTTTCTACAGGCCTTAAAGAAAAAGGTAGGTTATAGTCCATGGAAGGTGATATAAATGTAGCCAAGATTTGGCAAATTTACACAGGGGAGTTGTCCAGTGTCTAAAAGCCCTCTGATTCTCAGAATGTATTGTAATAACTTTCCTACTGGCAAAATGCATCACATTCAATAGTGTATATATCGTGTATTAATTAAAAAAAATAGAATGTAATTATATTTCAATACACAATTTCTGCACAATCAAAAAAATAATAAAACACCACAGTAAAATGATAGCAAAACAGGGTATTTCACTTGCATCACATGACAAATAACATCATCATAAACGAGCTGTTAGAAACCAGTAACAAAGATGTTGATATTCCAAGGGAAATGGGAAAAAATTCATAATACAAATGACTATAAAAGCTGAAGAATATTATGAAGATGATTGAGCTGAACATGACAGAAGGGCAATTTCTCTGTAACCTCACACTTTGAAAAACACTGATATGTAATGTTTGTGCAATTATCTGAGTAGTGATTTTTAAAGCCATACACTCTGCTCTGCCATATCACAGTGTTGCTCTTTCTTAAAAAAAAAACTCATATTCAGCCCTGGCTGGTGGCACAGTGCATAAGGCGCCAGCCTGCAAACCCAAAGGTTGCTGGTTCGATTCCCCAGCCAGGGCACATAACCAGGTTGCAAGCCAGGTCTCCAGCCAGGTCCATAGCTGGAGGCAGATGAAAGGCAACCATACATTGATGTTTTTCTCCCTCTCTGCCTCTCTCCCTTCCCCTATCTCTAAAAATAATAAAATCTAAAAACCAATAAAACATAAAACCTCATATTATCAGAAGCCATGTCAAGATTTGTTTTTAAGGGAAAAATAGGATTATGTATAGAGATCTTCAACTTTATAATAAAGTTTTCAACCAGAGTTTCAAATATAAAGATTTTTTTCCAACTCGGGGTGTTGAATATTTGAAAACATATATATTTGCTAGATAAAAATAATAAATTGATAAACATGCAAAATTAAAATCTGAATATTTTTAAATGTTCTTCATGTAGAAAGGAGCCACTGTCTTCTCTATCACCATTTGCCTTGACCTTGAGGTTTTACTTTCATTTGCAGTTGTCCCAGCATTATTTTACTGGGATCATTTCTACTAATACTTAACACAGACTCTTGAAGTCAACTGGAACCATTCTTTTGAAAGTGTTGATGTTTAGCTTTTGCCTTTCTTTTCATATCGATCAGCAGCACCACTTTCAGCAGAACATGCCTATAGTAGAGTATTCTTACTCACATTCTCACCAAGTTTTGTGATAGACAAAAAATAGAATTGGAATAAGATGGTGTTTAAACAGAGTTAAAGTAAATTAAAAAATAAATTTTTATTTTTAGACCATCATCCATGATTTTAAAAACAAAACAAAACAAACAAACGAACAAAAACAACAACCATGAATGAGGCTGCTGAGCAGCCTTTTTCCAAAGAACAGCTTGTCTCCTTGATATCATAATAGTTTCCACTTTTGATTCTCTTATAATATATCAGGTACAGTACTAACTGTGCTACCAAAATAATCACATTACAATTTCTTTGTGTACAAAGACTTCCTATATTTAGGTACTGTTATTCTATCTAAGGCCCTAGAGCAAGGTCAGTGAACCTGGCAACCCACCGCCTGTTGTTTTTCATATAAAGTTTTATTGGAATATAGCCATTCCATTCGAGTATTATCTATGCTTTTTTCACAGTACAAAAGCAGAGCTGAGTAGTTGCAACAGAAACCTATATGGTCGGCACTGGCTAAAATATTTACTACCTTTAATAAAAAGTTTGTAAATTTATTAAAAAATTATAAAACTCATTGCAAAAAGTGCAAACAATCCAATTAAAAAATGGGCAAAGAACCTGAATAGATACTTCTCCAAAGAGACTGTACAGATGGCCAATAGATATATAAAAAGATGCTCAATGTCACTCATCATCGGAAAAATGCAAATTAAAACAACAATGAGATATTACCTTATACCTGTTAGCATCAATAAATTAACAAACAACAAGCATTTAGCCAGAGTGTGGAAAAGAGAGAGAAGCCTTGTGTACTGTTGGTTGAAATGCAGATTGGTGCAGCCACTGTGGAAAGCAGTATAGAGTTACCTCAAAAAATTAAAAATGGAACTGTGACCTAGAGATCCCACTTCTGGGAATATAGCCAAAGAAACTGAAAACATGAATTCAAAAGAACATACACACCCCTATACTTGTGGCAGTGTTGTTTACAATAGCCAAGCTATGGAAGCAGCCCAACTGTCCATAAAAAAAAAAGCTGTGGTACATTTACACAATGGCATACTACAAGGCCAAAGAAAAGAAGGAAATCTTACATTTTGCAACAGCATGGATGGACCTGTTCAGTATTATGCTAAGTGAAATAAGCCAGTCAGAGAAAGACAAGTATGATTTCACTTACACATGGGATCTAATGAACAAAATAAACTAACAAACAAAATAGAAACAGACTCATAGATACAGAGAACAGTCTGATAGCCGTCAGAGGAGAGGAAGGTTGTGGGGCTGGGTGAAAAAGGTGAAGAGGTTAAGACAAAAGAAAAAACCTCATGGGTACAGATAACAAACAGTATGATGATTATCAGAGAAAAAGGGGGTGGGGGAGGTAGAAAAGGGTAAAAGGGGATAAATGGTGATGGAAAGGGGATAAACGACTTGGGTTGGTGAACACACAATACAATACAGCTAGTGTATTATATAATTGACTTGTATACTTAAAACCTATATAATTTTATTGACCAATGTCACCCTAATAAATTCAATAAAAAAAAAGTAAAAGTTTGCTAACGCAGCCCTAGTCTAGCACTGTCTCATTGAACTTCCTGAGGGATAAGATCTGTACGTGGTCTATTGATTCTGTTAGCCACTAGTCACGTGCAGTTATTAAGTGCTTGAAATAGGGTATCTTAGCTGAGGAACTTAATTTTAAACTTGACTTCATTTTAATGAATTTACATTTAAATGTTAAATAGCCACACATGGCTAGGAGCAACAATATTGGACAGAACAGCCTGGGAGGTACCAGCATCAACTGGAGGAATCTTTAGCTCTGTGATTCATTGAACTCTCTCTGTTATTCCAGAAACCTTTGTTAAGGCCCTAGTATGTGCCAGGATATGGTAGATTCAGTGCGTGTGTGTGTGTGTGTGTGTGTGTGTGATAAAATATACATAACAAAAAATTTGAACCATTTCTAAGTGTAAAGTTCCATGGAGTTAAGTACATTCACATTGTTGTACAACCATCAGCATTTGCTAAGTTCTTGAGATTCATAGCCTGTACCCTCGGGAAGCTTACCATGTAGTATGCAAATCACGATACAGCATGGCCAGTGCAATAATTAAGGCCCTATCACAGGCTCCGTAAGCTGGGGCCCACTCTCAAGAAGGAAGCAAGAAGTATTGGCCATTTGGGCAGTAGGAGGTCATGTCACAGAAAGCACTGGTAGCCTTAGTCTGCAAGTGAGATGTGAAGGAATTGACTGAGGTTACCTAAAAGAATTTTAACAGGTCTTAGCATCTGGGCCCTTTTCTCTGGCAACATCCTGGACAGGCTTCGGGGAGCAGGATTTATGGAACCCTTAGATTTCCTTGCTTACCTGGTGGCCAGGAAAAGCAAATGCATTTCCAAATCCAGACACCCTTTTAGGGTCTGGTTCAAAATGCACATAAATATCCTATGTAATTTCCAAACTTTGGAGCAGATATTTGGAACAAATAAAACACATACAGTAATAGTAATGAGCTGCCTGAATACATGTGTCTCACAGGCATGTACATTGTAAGTCCTGTTATTGTCACAGAGTCAGGTTTTTATGAATTAATTTGCCTCCAAAGCTGTTTCAAAGGCTATCAGTAGCTGTTTTAAAAATTGCCTACATTACATTCTGACACATTTTTCTGGTTCCTACTCTCTCCTTAATCCTTTTTAGATTCCCCCAAAGATTTCAAAGCATCTTCATAGAACAACAGAGAAGGCAAACGTTCCCAGACTATGACATTAGCAACACTATTGCAGAGAACTTGGGTTTGGCAGGACATGGGTGACCTTGAAAAAGAGAGCCAACTGGATTTCCTTTATCAAGGTAAGACAACCCCTGGTAACTTGTTTATGCCTACCTGTCAGTGATGTCCACAGTGTTACAAAGTGTCCTCCAAGCAGGCCAGGCGACCGGCAGCACAGGTCCATCAGGTCCCTCTTGTCTCCTCTCATTTCCTCAGTAAACTGTTCCCTTGGACAAAGGATAGGTGCCTCCCTACCACCAGGAGAGGCAGCCAGAAAACTTGGCCTTGTGCCCCGGGAGCTCTCAGCTCCTTCCTGCCTGGAGTCTGTGTTGCCATTAGCCCTGCTAATCTGCCTTCCCTGGGGGTACCCCACGTTGTACCCTTCTCTGTTGGGTCAGAACTCCCTTGTTGTTGTTAGGGATCTGGCTTACTTGGCAAGAACAAAGGATAACCCTTGATGGTATAATTGACTTGTGTAAGTCCAGCTTTTTAGTCCAAAACTATTTAGTGACCACATATTATGTGTCAGGCATGGCCCTTGGTGCTGGAGATACAGAGTTCATGAGGCATAAACAAGTTAGCAGATTAAATGAAATGATTTTATGCAGTGGTAAAGAGCTGATTCTGGTTATTCGGGGTAATTATATTCTATACAGTTGCTACAAATACTGAATTAGTACTGAACTGTTGCTCATAGGGGAAATGCAGGGTTAGGTTCATCAACTGATCAATACATGACCTTGTTTTATGTGGATTTCTGTTTAAAGACAATATTTAATATGTGTTGCTGATTCATCGACATTGAACTTGTGGCCAACAACACTACAACTGATACTAAATAAAGCACATATTTCTTCTAAGAGACACATCACTCACTACCCTCCTATACTTAGGACACTAGGCAGAACTTCAGTGCTATGCTTGGGGGCCATTTTAAACAGTGCAATCACCCAAAAAAAGCATGAAAGTATAAAAACAGGGAACTAAATAGGCCATGAAAAGGACACTTGCTTATAGTAGAAAAGCTGAAATAAGAAGGCAGAATGTTGCTTTATTTGACCTCAGTGGGAAATGTGAAGTTGAGCAACTCACGTTTTTCCCATTCTGTTGCCTGCCCATGGATGACCAGGAAAACTCTGCTGGTATTGATTTGGGGATTACAAGTAAATTTTAGTGAATAGGCAAGTTTGCAAATATGAAATCCATGTATAGTGAGGGTTATGTTTTCATGTATTATGAAGAAAGAAAAGTCTTATGTGACACAGATGGGAGGAAGGAAAGGAGAAAAATCATGACTCCTAAGTCTGGGGCAAATAGATGGTGGGTGTAGGGGAAGCCAGACCTTCTGTTTTAGATTGTTACAGTTGTCACCTCAGTAGAGGTATCAAGGAGCTAGTTGGATCTAATGGGCTTGGAGCTAGATGTAAATTTAGAGAGTTATCCGTATATTAATGTATTTATTTAACCATAGAATTGGTTTTTGAAATACAATTTGGTAAGGTGAAAGGTGACGTTTTACATGGGGAGTCACAAGGAGCTCTTGTGAGTGACCTTCTCTTACTCCATAAATCAAGTGCAATGCCCAACACTGATGGACCGAGGGTCCCTTCTGTTCATAGATGGTGCTGGGCCTTCTCAGATGGAGCTACTGCATCTCGTAGACCAGGCACCAACCACCTCCCTCCACAGATCTTTGACCCCACATAGATCCTTTACAAGACTTCACATGCTCTAGTAGACTTTCCAGCATGGAGACCAAATAGACCTCCTTTCAGAAGATCCTTTAATCTCTTTGCTTGCAACATTTATTGAGAACCATTCTGTTCTGTTGTAACTTTGTGTGAACATGTTTATCCACTAGATTAAGCCAAAATGTGATCCGTGGCAAAGAAGCTTTTAACCAAATTAAAAGAACGGAGAAGAATAGATGTATTAATGCACTCCAAGTGAAGTTTTTGAAAAAAATAACCATGTTTCCTTGTAGATAAAATTCTTACTAAAATTGTTCTCAGAATAGTAAATGTTCTTCTCTTTTCAAAAAATGTTAGCAATGAAGTAAACAAGTAAAGACCTTGTTTGGAACTTTATAATCCTGATAGCTTTCAGTAGAGTGTAACAGTTGTCAAGAGTTGGATTTTAGTCCACCTTTAGCACGAAGTCTCTGCGTGATGTTGGTCTAGTTATATAACTTCCTTGAGTTTCAGTTTTTCATCTATGAAATAAAAATATTAGACTAAATTATCTCACTTTTATTGTGGTAAAAATCACTTAACGTAAAATTTATCATCTTAGCCCTGGCTGGTGTGGCTCAGTGGGCCTGTGAACCGAAGCATCATCGGTTTGATTTCCAGTCAGGGCACATGCCTGGGTTGCTGGCCAAAGGCAACCACACGGTGACATTTCTCCCTTTCTTCCTCCCTCCCTTCCCATCTCTCTAAAAAGTAAATAAAATCTTTTTTAAAAAAATTATCATCTTAGCCATTCTAAGTGTATATAGTTCACTAGTATCCAGTATATTCGCATTGTTGTGAAACAGATCTCCAGAATTTATTTATTTTGTAAAACTGAAAAACTGTTTAAACTAACACTGGCACATCCATACTATGGAATAGCAGTCCCTATGAAAAGAAACAAACTAGCGATATACCCAACAACATGGATGAATCTCTAAAAATCTCTATGCATAAAGTCAATACTATAAAGACTGTATGAATTCATTTATACAACTCTCTTGGGATGATAAAACTATAGAAACAGAGAACAGATTCATGAATTCTAGGCCATAAGGAGAGATGGTGGGGAAGGGAAAGGAGTTTAATATCAAAAGGGTAACTGGAAGGATTCTTATGCTGATGGATCTGTTCTATGTTATGATTGTGTCAATGCCAATATCCAGGTTGTAATATTATACTGTAGTTTTGCAAGATGTTAACATTAAAAGAAGCAAAGTGAAGGGCACATGGTTTCTCTTTATATTATTTTTCCTCTTTTTTAAAATGGTGGTAAAATACACATAACATGAAACTCACCATTTTAACCATTTTAAGTATATAGTTCAGTGGTATTCAGTAATCTATATTATTGTGCAGCCATCACCATCATCTATCTCCAGAGCTCTTTTTCATCTGGCAAAACTGAAACTACAATTCCTCATTATAACATTAACAATAACTCCTCATTCCGCGTTCCCTGGTCTCTGGCAACCACCATTTTACTTTCTGCCTCTATGAGTTTGATTATGCTAGGTGCTAAATATTAGTGGAATCATATAGTATTTGTCTTTTTGCTTATTGACTGGTTTATTTTACCCACCTTAATGCCCTCAAGGTTCATCCGTGTTGTTGGATATGTCAGAATTTCCTTCCTTTTTAAGGCTGAACCACATTTGTTAATGAACATTTGGGTTGTTTCCATCTGACGATTATGGATAATGCTGCTGCGAATTTGGGTATGTGACTATCTCCTTAGCATCTTGTTTTCAATTATTTTGAATATACCCAGAAGTGGAATTGCTAGATCATAAGATAATTCTGTTTTTAATATTTTGAGGAAGCTTCATACTATTTTCCATAGCACATTCAACATTTTTTAATCTCACCAACACAATAGTGCCCAAGCATTCCAATTTTTCTGCATCCTTACCAACACTCATTATTTTTTTCTTTTCTTTATTTAATGTTAGTCATCCTAATGGATATAAAGGGGTATCTCACTGTGGTTTTGCTTTGCATTTCTCTCATGATTAATGATTTTAAGCATGCTTTCATGTGCTTGTTGGACTCATGACATATCCTAATTGAAGAAATGTCTATTGAAGTCCTTTGCCCATTTTTTTATTGGGTTATTTCTTTTTTGAGTGTTAAGGTGTAAAAGTTTTTTATATATCCCGGATATTAACCCCAGATGTGTTAATCAATATATAATTTTCAAATATGTCTCCCATTTCATAAGTTTCCTTTTTACTCTATTAATTGTATTCTTTGATGCACAGAAGCTTTTAAGTTTGAAGTAGCCACATTTGTCTATTTTTGCTTTTATTTCTTTTTAGCCTATGCTTTGAGTGTCATATACAAGAAAGAAATCATTGCTGAGTTCAATGCCATGAAGTTTTTCCCCTGTTTTCTACTAAGAGTTTTATAGTTTTAGGCTTTATGTTTAGATCTTTAATCCATTTTGAGTCACCCTATATATATGGTGTAAGATAACGGTCCAGCTTCATTATTTTGCATATTACTATAAAGTTTTTCCCAGCACCATTTGTTGAAGAGATTATACCTTCTCCATTAGTGGTTTTGGCACCCTTATCTTAGATCATTTAACCATTTGTTCATTTGAGGGTTTATTTCTAGGCTTTCTGTTCTCTCCCACTGGTCTGATGTTTAACTTAGCCAGTAACATATCTTTTTTTTTTTAATTTTGATTATTGTAGCTTTGTAATATGTGTTGAAATTAGGAGGTATGAGTAATCCAATTTTTCTCTTTTTTCAGAATTATTTTGGCTATTTGGGGTCCCTTGAGATTCATTCCATATAAATTTTAGAATAGCTCTTTCTATTCTATAAAAGAAATGGCATTGAGATTTTGATAAGGATTCGACTAAATGATCTCTGAGGTTTCTTGTGGTATTAAAATGATTGAATTATTATGTGTATCACTGAAGGAGAAATTCAACTCTGAAACTATTATTCAATTTTTTACCTTCAGAAGAAGATAAGGAACATATATTCAGCACATGCTACAAGCCAGGCATTTTTGTGGCAATCCTAGGAGAGACATCATTAGTGTTCCTGTTAGGTTGTGTGGAAAAGCCAGGATTCCAACAGGGATTCAAGCCCAAGTCTGTGTCCTTACAACACCTGCGCTCTTCTCACACTAGCTGCTTCCTCCTCCATCTCCTGGCAACTTCCTAACTGCAGACAGAGTTTGTACCGTTTATCTTTTCACTGGTGCCACAACACTTGTAGGGGCCCCGCCTGCTGTTGTGCGTAGGGGGTTGTAACAAAATATTAAATGTTCTATGTTTATTTGAATACTTACAGTGTTGAATAAATGAACTACCTAAGGGAACCATGACTTAAATTTTATTTTTTAATTGAATGAAGTCCCACCTGGGGTTTCTTTCTTATTCATATGTATATGACCAAGTTCTTACTGAGAAGTGAATAACCCTTCTCCCAACCATTCCTTCTCCTTGCTGTTCAAGATTTCCAGCCCTGAGAGGGTAATGCAAGTGCTCCAAGCTCAGGCTGCAAAGACAGTTATGCTGGCTCCATCTTATCTAACTTGTGTGGCTTCCTAGGGTTTGCATCAATGTGACTATGGCCAAATCTGGGAGAATATTTATAGCAACATCAGCCTTTACCAGGTACCACAGGGAGCAAATAACCAGTATGCCTTTCTGTTCAACTCACCACCTATGTGTAGACCTCAGAAATTGACTTTGGTAGTTTTTCAGAGACTCTCTCCCAAAAAGCTCTATTACTTAACCAGGCTTGTTTTTTATGAAAACAAGCATTAAAGGCTAATTTAAAAGAGGAATATAAAGAGGTGTAATATAAGATATTGTTGCTGCCAGGACATATACTCAACTAATAAATACAAGTGCAAAGCTACACACCTTGGTGCTAAACACTAAATGAGCCGGATGGTGCAAAAAAGATAAACTGCAGGAGCTTGTGAATGGCCTGGCAGTGTCAGAGAGGGAGAGAAAGAGGAGGGTGTTTGTGTTAGTGAGGCAGAAGGTGAGTATGGCGTGTGAGGAGGTATCACTATGGGGATAGCCGCCAACAAAAGGAGAATATAAGGGTGACCGTGTAGCTAAGACGTAGGAGGGCATGAATTTGCAGTGAGCCCATCCGCATAACAATTCTATTACTTTCACCCCAAAAGACAATTGTAGAGTGAATAAAAATTACACATAAAGTCAAAGGTATGGGGGAAGTTTAGCAGAATTCTAGAAAGAAAAGCACCATCAGGATCCACCATCCTAGGTTAGTTATGGAGGAGAGGAGTAACCGGAAATGGGTTACAGATTGCAAGCAAACACAGGTGCATGTACACACACACACACACACACCATAATTTCTATAACTTTTCTATCTGTTTAGATAAATATCTAGAAAAGGTCATGAAAAATGAGTTGGCCACACAGCTGAGGAGCAGATGTGGCATATCATAGCATGGCTGTCCCTGTCCCTGGAACTTCCTAATAGTGCACCTGCCAGTGGTGCTTTCCTCGGCTAGCACCCTGCCAGAGTTGAGAAAATGGCCAGATTTTTCCTATTGTCATTTCTCAATGTGGTAAATGTCACCATTCAGAATGACCTTTTATGTACTAACAAGGAGACATTTGAAAACATCTGGCTCTTCTGCTTCTTGAACCAGACTGGGAGGAAAGAGGGTTGGGAGGAGCGAATGCGAGGGGGTGGGGCAGAGGTAGACTCAGCCTAAACAGTCCCTGAACAAGACCTCTGCTCCTTGCATTCTGCACAGTCTATTTCTTAATGCTTGATGTAACTTTTATCTGGGAAGCTCTGGTATTCACATCTGAGGGCCATCACCAGAACTCTATTTTCCTCCTTGGCTGAGAAAATAGGGAGAATGAAACTCCTAGTGGCTAAATGGAGGTGAAGGGAGTTGAATATGCATGAGGGAGAGAGATGAAAAGCAAAGGAAGGTAGAGTCAGAGCTGAAGAGCTTTATGTTTGAAATCAAGGCTATGGTTGGACCAGCAGGGTTGAGTGAGAGTTGTAGCAGTGCCCAGACGTACTTGGAGACGAAGGAGGCTACCTCTGTGGGACCACTGTGTCAGTTGAGAAGTAGGCTCAGGTCATCACTGAGAGGCAGAAAGCACTAAACTAAAGCAACTGTGTGAGGAGTACACACAGTAGGGAGAATTTATTCTCTGCTCCTACTCCCCTCTATTTGCACAGGAAATGGCAAGTAGACATACTGATAAAATTCAGTCTGTGCTTTCACCGAAGTCTGTTTTTAACACAGTTGCCCAAATGTTAAAAAGGGAAAAGGAAAGAACAAAGAAAGAAAACCACTTCCTTTGGTTATTTACTGACTTATATAAGTTGTTCTTGAAATTGAGCAGAGAAAAATGTGAGCACTGTATTTTCAAGTTGGTTCATGGTAAACAGGCCCTAAAGAAACTTAGAATTAGAATACCTATAGATTTTAGAGGGAGAGCATGAAGGAGACATAACACACACACACACACACACACACACACTCATACACACACATCCCCCTACATAACAGTGTCTTGCAAGGTTTTTCCCGTTTCTCATTCATTCAGTGATTATTACATAAATGCTGCATTGTGCCAGGAATTGTAGAAGGCTCAGGAAATGAAACTATAATAAATGAGTGAACAAAGAAGTAAACATGCATCTCTAACTTGTGGATTTCATGAAGACAACCACAGGAGTAGAGGCCATGGGGCAGAAAAGAGCACTTACTGAAAGATCAGCCATGATCTTCCAGAGCCAAGGGGCATCTGAGCTGAAATTGGATGAATAAAAAGGCGTCAACCACGCAAATGGCTGGAGGAGAGCTTTCCAAACATGGAACATGGAAAATTGAAGAAAGGACATTCTAAGGCAGTAACCCATAGTTTTTCGCTTTCCTTCCCATTTTCCTATGGGTGTGACTCGGTTGACCTCCTCGAGTATTTTTTCTACTTTGGTCAAGAGTCACTTCATACAGTACCAATGGTGGCATGTTGCCTCTCTGAATGTTGAATACTAGTTTCATGAGATAAGGATTAGGTAAAATGTGACAGCTGGAAGGAGTCACAGGAATGTGGGTATGAATTTTAAAGGTCTGTTACTACTTTGGAAGCACATAGTAGTCAAGTATGAATTTTAGCATCTATATGCTGATGAGCCTCCTGCTTCTGAAATTGGCAAGTGACCAACCCCTCATGAAAACTGACTTTCTTAAGGGACTTCTGCATGGAGGACAGCAAACCTCATAGCACTGTCCATTTTGACAGCTCTATGTCCTATTTGAGAGAATGTAAGCACTCATTGTAATGCAACTTCAGAACAGTTTCTGATCAATTCTCAGTGCATACTGTTTACCAATAACCTTTGTTTAGAGAGGATTTTAAAAATGAATGTTTTATTTTAGAATAGTTTTAGATTTACAGAGAAGTTGCAAGGACAGTACAGAGTTCCCGAGTATTGTTTTACTCACTTTCTCCTATTATTAACATCTTATATTACTGTGATATATTTGTCCCGCCTAAGGAACCAACATCATTACATACCCTGTTAATTAAACTAGACTTTATTTGCAATTTACTGATTTTTCCATTAATGTCCTTTTTGTGCTCCAGGATCCTACCCACATTGCATTTAATTGTCAAGTCACCCCATTATCTTCAGGTCTGAGTCTGTTTCTCAACCTTTCTTAGTTTATCATGACCTTAACAATCCTCAGGAGTACTGGCCAGGCAACCTGTAGGATGTTCCCTAATTTGAGTTTGGTTACACTGAAGTTATAGGTTTAGGGAAAGAGCACCCCAGAGGTGAAGTATCCTCCTTGTCAAGTCACATCAGGGACAGATGCTATCCACATGAGTTATCACTAGGGATGTCAGTCTTGGTCACGTGGTTGCCAGGTTTTTTCCACTGTAGAGTTACTATTTTTCTCTTTAAGGGGTTTTCTTTTTCTTTTCTTTAAAAAAAAAATTTTTTTTTAAAGATTTTATTTATTATTTCCAGAAAGAGAGGAAGGGAGAGAGGCAGAGAGGGAGAGAAACAGAGAAACATCAATGTATGGTTGCCTTTCACCTGCCTCCAGCCATGGATCTGGCTGGAGATCTGGCTTGCAACCTGATTATGTGCCCTGACCAGGGAATCGAACCAGCGATCTTTGGGTTTGCAAGCCAGCACCTTATCCACTGTGCTACCAGCCAGGGCCTCTTTCCTTTTTTTTTTTTTTTTTAAGATTTTATTCATTATTTTTAGAAAGGAGGGCAGGGAGGGAGGAAGAAAGGGAATGGAGCATCAATGTATGGTTGTCTTTCACCTGCCTCCAGCTAAGGACCTGGCTGGAGACCTGGCTTGCAACCTGGTTATGTGCCCTGGCTGAGAATCGAACCAGCTACCCTTGGGTTCGCAGGCTGGCACCTATCCACTGAGCCACCAGCCAGGGCTAAGGAGTTTTCTTAAAAATTAATTTTTAATTACAAAAGTAATAAATAAGTGTCAAATAATTTATCTCTTTATAATCATTGAGAAGTTAATGCTTTACAGGGAACTCTAATACTGTTCCCCATTCCACTTCCTCAGAGGTTAACACTGTTATTGCTTTGAGCCTTTTCAGTGCACTTACATCCATACAAATGTCACCATAAAAAATATATATCATATATATATCATATATCATATCGTATATATATCATTTCATATATATCATATACCATATCACATATATATATATCATACTTTAGTTTTCTATATTAACAATGTGTCATACCCTATGGCAGCAATTTTCAACCTTTTTCATCTTTCATCACATCAAAAACTTCTGCAGCACACCAAAAACATATTTTTTGCTGATCTGACAAAATAGAGGTATAGTTTGATTCATTCACACTGGGCGGCTATTGCTATCATTTAATTTGACAATCTAAGGGAAAAGAGGTCAGTGCCCTTGACTAAGTAGCAGGTACTGCATGCTTTAAAAATTCTTGCAACACACCAGTGTGCCATAACACACTGTTGAAAATTGTTGCCCTATGGATATTTTTCTGAAACTTGCTTTTTTCACCCAACAGTATGTCTTAGAGATCTGTCTCTACTGCTCTCTTTAAAGGTCAGATTATATTTTATTGTATACTACAGATTACATAGCTATCTGTCTGTGGATACTTGTTGCTATTTTTCCCCCATTAGCAGCCCTGCCTACTAAACTTTCTTGTATATGCCTCCTTGGACATACGTGTGTTTCGCTAGAGCAAACAGTTAGAAATGGATTTTCTGATTCACAGAATGTTCACATTCAAAATTTTTCATAGATCCTGTCAATGTGGTATACCATTATCCCTAACCAGCAACTTACCGGAGAGCCTGTTTCCCCCCATCCATTTTGACGCTGCATGTTTGTCTAAACGTTAATAATGTTTGTAATGTTTCTATCACTTCTTGAATTGGCCATTGTTTACCATCTGCATGAAAGGCTGGCTGCCTTTTTCTTTCTTTCTTTTTATTTTATTTTATTTTATTTTATTGTTGTTGTATTACATCCATCCCCTTTTTGCTCCCCTCTGTCCTCCTCCCCACCCACCCATTCCCCCCAAAGTCAATCCCACCTGTTGTCCATGGCCATGGTTCCTTTATACTAGGTTCTTGTCTAAGCTGCTCCCCTTTCTTGCCACTGCCTCCCCTCTCCCCCCAACCCCTTTCCCCCTGACCACTGAAGGCCTATTCCTTGTATTCATATATTTGGTTCTGTTTTGCTTGTTGTTAGTTTTGCTCATTATTGTCCCGTAATGGGTGAGATCATATGATATTTGTCCTTCACTGACTGGCTTATTTCACTAAGCATAATACTCTCCTGTTCCATCCATGTTGTTGCAAAGGGTACAAGTTCCTTCTTTCTTTCTGCTATATAGAATTCCATTGTGTAAATGTACCAAAGTTTTTTGATCCAATCATCCACTGATGGGCACTTAGGCTGTTTCCAGCACTTGGCTGTTGTAAATAGTGCCGCTATGAACATAGGTGTGCATAGGTTCTTATGAATTGGTGTTTCAGGATTCTTTGGGTATAGTCCAAGTA
>PVIW01000502.1:0-11375 GCA_004026585.1 Noctilio leporinus
TTATAGCAGACCCTTTAGCATTTCTTGCAATGCTGGTTTGGTAGAGATGTATTCTTTTAGTCTTTTTTTGTCTGGGAAGCTCCTTATTTCTCCTTCTATCTTGAATGAGAGCCTTGCTGGGTAGAGTATTCTTGGTTGCAGGCCTTTGTTTACCATGACTTGAAATACTTTTTGCCATTCCCTTCTGGCTTGAATTGTTGAATAATCATTTGATAGCCTTATTGGAGCCCCTTTGTATGTTATTTGTCTTTTCTCTCTTGATGCTTTTAGGATTCTCTCTTTGTCTTTGAAATTAGCCATTTTAATAATAATGTGCCTTGGTGTTGGTCTGTTTGGGTTGATCCTCATTGGGACCCTCCGTGCTTCCTGAACTGGGTTAATGTTTTCACTCATCATGTTAGGGAAATTTTCTATCATGACTTTTTTGAACAGGTTTTCCATTCCTTGTTTCTCTTCTCCTTCTGGTATCCCTATGATATGGATGTTGTTATGTTTCATGTTGTCCTGCAGCTCTCTTAACCCCTCTTCAGCCTTGTTCAGCCTTTTTTTATTCTCTTGTACTGTCTTGGAGTATTTGTCTACATTATCCTCCAACTCACTGATCCGGTCCTCTGCTTCCTCTAGCCTACTGTTGATTCCTTCTACTGTATTCTTCAATTCAGAAATTGTATTCTTCATTTCCTGCTGGCACTTATTGATAGTTTCCATGTCCTTTTTCATGCTGTTGTCGTTCTCAGTAAGTTCCTTGTAACTTCCCTGGAGTTCTTTGTAATTTCCCTGGAGTTCTTTGTATTTCTCCTGGAGTCGTTTATAGTATTCTTTGATGTAGCTGAGCTCACTGAGCTTCTCTATCATCATTCTTTTGAATTCCTTATATGATATTCCAGGTGCCACTATTTCATTCTGTGTTCTTTCTGGTGATTCTTCCTTTCCTTTTGGTGATGGACTGATTCTTTTTTCCCCCATTTTGGGTGTCTGTTCTTCCTTGCTCTTTATTTATTTATTTATTTTTGTTCTTTCCTTGGGTTAACCTGCTTTGCTTCCTTGCCTTAGTTGAGCACCCTTCTGTGATAGGAGATTTGTGGAGTTCAATGTTGCAGTCTTGCAGATTTTCTCCACTTGCTGTTCTTGGTGTGTCCTTTATTTGGGCTGTCTGGTTGTATTCTGGGCCTGTGGGCTACTGTCCTGCTGGCCTCCTCTGCCTCTGGGCTGTGCTCCCTGTGTCTAGATGCTTCCCACTCCAATTCCTAGGGTCCTGAAGACATCTCACGCTCCCTATCTTGTCCTCTCGCTGCTTTGGTACTCGAGAATACCATCAGTACTGCTCTCTACTCTGTCGCCATCTCTGTTTGTAATTCATTTAATGATTACTGTGTTCTTAAGTCATAGGGTTTACATTCTAATGGAATGGGGAAAAGGAGGATTTAAGTGTATTTCTTAATATGTTAAGAGGGGTATGCACCCGTTGAAAGTCACTGAGAAGAAATAAAGTGTGGAGAAAATAAGGTAAGAGACAACATGCATGTCTTGAGGGTTACTAGTTTTAAATATATCATTTTGGCCTCTTTTCTGCATTATGTGTTTGTTTATATATCTTTTATTTCCCATATTATTTTGTAGTTAACGAAGTATCCTTACCCCTTTATTCTTGGTACATATTCTCTTATTTCATACAGACTTTTAAAAATTCTATCTTTGTTATATTACATCAAACAATACATATTTTCCGAGTACCTATTAAATATAATGCATATAATATATACTGAAGACATTTAGTTTTTTGAGCTTAAAATCTTTCACTGTTCTGTATATGGGATATAATACTCCATAATTTAAAAATTGGTTTATATTTTTAATTCAGTTGGTACTATCTTATGATAGAAAAACCAACTTAAGTTGCACAAAAAGGAAATTTATGGGCTCATCCCGTGTAAGGTCTGAGTCTCTGTGCAGGCAGTGTTCCAGGGAACACTTGCACAGGAACCCATTATTTGGTTTATTTCCATCTCTCACTTTGGCTAATTTATGCCGTGTTGCTTTAATCATCAAAATATGCATCATGATATTTGTTCCAAGTGTCCAATTCCCAGTTACCTGGTCCTGGTTCAGAAAGAAGACATGTTGCTGACACTTGAATCCACATTTCCCTGGCTGCAGCCATTGGTGCAGAGAGGGGCCTGGTAATTAACCAGAGCAAACTGGAAAGAAGCTGACTTTTGCTGGGATAGTAGGGAGAGAAAGAAAGACCGATTCATCTCTTTTGCTGGAAATGGAAACTGAAAAATTGTTTCTTGAAGAAACAGGGAATTACCATGTACATTCTGAACTTAAACCAACACACTATAAAACAGAGTTGAGAAATGAAGAAATATCAAAAGCTGAGGTTGCCATTTGAGTTCCTAGACAAGATCTAAATACTGACCAAGACTTTATTAAAGCTGGGCCAGTAAATCCCCTATTGCCTTTAGCATCCTTGAGTTAGCTTTTCTTTTGCAAATAGGTGGTCTCTAGTGATATAAAAATATAAAAATTGTAAACTGCTATATCATACATGCAGATGGAAAAAATTTGAACTCAGAGATTCATAAAACCGTAAAAATTTAGTTGGAAGGGATTTAACACATCTCTCTATCCAATCCCCACCATTTACAATTAGGTAAATGAAGAATCAAAAATCAGTGAAGTTGAGTACTGTAGTCAACTCAGAAAGTGCCAAGGTGAGCAGAAGAATCCAAGTGGCATGCTTTCTGGTTCTGTGCTGCCTCCAGCATTCTGCACTTGAAATTTGCAGGGAGAGGAAGAAAGAAGAAAAGAAGGAAGAGGAGCAGGAGGGAGAAGAGGAGGGAGGGGATAAAGGGGAGGGGAAAGAAGGCAGGCAGAAAGGGGCAAAAAGGGAAAGAAAGGAAGAAAACTGTAAATATATAGAAACTGATTGTGCTTGATCATTTTTAAAGTCTTGTTTACAGTGACAAAATTCAAAAACTATAATTCTTATAAGAATGCCTTATTGTAATTCTCATTGCTTTCCATCTGAATATTTCATTTTAGTCATTTCCTTTTAGAAACTTTCCATTTTCATATGTAGCAAATGCAATAACTCAAACCAACAGTTTGCAAAACATGAGTCATTAGCCATGATAGAAAATCTATGAACTACATCTAGCTTATTGCCTTTTTCCACTTATTTTTTATAAATGCCAACAAAGATTATAAAATGAACTTTTTAGAATTGTCACATATGTTTACTTTTGTACATTACTAATAAATGACAGTTCAGTTTTGTTTTTTTAATACTATATGGCAAATCAGATAAACTCTGGTTACAAGAAGGAAAGAAATACTTTGTAATAATGTGCCCTGATTCTGATATTGTTTATATAATATCATTCTGAGTTGTAGGGGATAAAAATTCAATTCTCATTTTAGAATTATTTGTTAGTCAGGTAGGCTGTTTTATGTTTATGGTGAACAGGTATTCATTTAGAAACTGAACATCAGGTCACCTGAGATTTAGATCTGATTCTTTGTTTGGCCTTGGCTCTTACCTACCTTATCGACCTTGATATTGGAAAGAACTCTCCAGCAGGAACATTTTGTTTTCAGCATGATTAGCAAAACTAGGCTCCAGAATTGTGCATCTATATTTTAAATTTTATTTACAACTTCCAAAAATATTTATAAATAACATCTCTGAGGGAGACAAACCTTCTAAATGTAGGTCCTATAATTTGATCAGAAAAGTTTAATAATCTCATTGAGTTTTTAACTTATGAAAAGTTTAGAGAGAATCTGGCATTCATTATAAGAAAGCTAGCCCTGGCTGGTGGCACAGTGGATAAGGCACTGGCCTGCAGACCCAAGGGGCACTGGTTTGATTCTCCAGCCAGGGCACATAACTAGGTTGCAAGCCAGGTCTCCAGCCAGGTCCATAGTTGGAAGCAGGTGAAAGGCAACCACACACTGATGTCTCTCTCCCTCTCTGCCTCTCTCCCTTCCCCTCTCTCTGAAAATAATAATTAAAAAGTTTAAAACAAACAAACTAAAAAAGAAAGCAGCTAAATGATAATTAATTTGGGAGAAAAGCAGTTGAAAGAGAAAGCACTAAGCCTATTACAGAAATGAATCTTATTTTTCTGCCAAGCACTTTAAAATTAAACTCAGGTGGAAAAGAAGCTTAGGCAATAACAATAATATACTAAAATATTGATTGGTTTTTACATTGCTTCCTTGCTGAGAATGACTAGGTCCTTATTTACATCATAATATACCTTTTGGGTTGTTTCAGTTTAAAACATGGTTTTTCAATTTCAGTAATATTGACTTTGGGGCCAGGTAATTTTCTGTTATGTTAGAATGTCATGTAAACTGTAGACTATCTAGCATCCTTGGTGTTCACCCACCACATGCCCATGGGACCACCTTCCCCCTGTTATGATAAGCCTACAAGCCAAATAGCCCCGGAAAAGTTGTCCCCACCCCTCCAATTGAGAACCTCTGGCAACTTATTTTATCCTAGGTCTGTTTTGTAAGAGCCTCCAGCACCCCAAATTAACTTGACCATTGACTAAAATTCTATCATTTTTGTGTAGATCAGATCACAATGTATGTTTTAGATAGTGTGGTCCTTTATTTCAAAACACTGGTATGTTCTCCTGTCTACCCTATTGTTGCCATGTAGCAGGGGGCTTTGTCTGATTATCGTTGCCTTTGGGGTATCCCAAATCCCCTTGTCTACCCCACAGTCCCTATCTTCCTACAAATCATCACCAAATAGAAAAGATTGCCTTTGTTGAGATTATGCTGCCATTCAAGATTTTGCCAAGTGCAATAATCTAGCTGTTTCCTCAAACTTGAATCAGTTGCATGAAAGGGAAAATATGCTATCATAGTGTGATATTTATTAAGTAGTATTAAAGCTTTGATTGATCATTCCCAAAGTGATGACTTTCATAGCACATTTCTGCATTAATGCAAGCATTTTACCTGTCAAATCCTAAATATGGAAAGATCTGCAATGTCATTTGGTTCACTCTGTTACCACTGAAGCATTGCCTCTCTATAATGCATGCTGGTCTACCATTCCCAGTCCAAGTTAAACTCTTAAGTAATGACTGCATTTCTACTTCCTTTGGGAAAGCATTACAAAGTTTAATTTACTGCTTCCTAACCACTTGTAATAGTATCTATGGTGAATGTTCTAGAATTTTGATAGTGGAATTTTCTGCTAAACTACTTTTCTCTTGGAGAAGTGAACATGTCAATGTCAGCAGCAGGTTTGTGTATGTGGGGGCACATGTGCTTACCAGCCTTCTTTCCTAATATGACGGAATGGGTCTAAGGATTTGCCATTTTCAGTCAACCATAATCTTTTCCTCCACACAGTATTTGAATAGGTTTGAAAGCCATATACTTGATAGCACCTGACGTTTCCAGGAGTGTGCTGACATCACTTGGCTTTTTACAAGCTCACTTTGGAAGTAGGCAGGGCCTGAAGAACTTTATTTGGGAGATGAATATATAGAGGCTCAAAGGAGTTACATAACTTTCCTAAGTCACTGATATTTATATAAACCTTTAACAACTGGAGGTGATTGATCACACTAATTATCTCATTCGCTACACACCCCTAAAAAACAAATAGAACAGGTATTACATTTCCATTTTTCAGAAGAGAAAACTGTGGCACAGAAAAGCGAAGTTGCAGAGCAAATGACTGTTGGCCCTCCATTTAGGTCTTTTGCTTCACATTTAAATTTATTATTTTATTTTGCATTTCTTTACCTTACTTGCATAGTTATTTACCTCTTTCTTTTATTATCGAAAAGCCTTCACCATACAGATGTTGGAGAATGAGGTTTATACGGGGATACGTGAATAGTAAAGTTCAATGATTTAGTGAGAGAATCTCCTGAGAAAATAATTGACTCAATTTGTTGTTTGCATACCAAATACAAAATGTTAAATTAATTCTCCTCCTCTGCCTCCCCCACCCGCTCCCACTTTGGTCCACAAGTTAGTCTGTGGCTATCCAGAGGTACACTTTGAGGAGGTAGCCTCTATGTTCCTTTTGCACTAATTCTTAGATACCATCTATTCATTTAATGTTAATTCTTACATTTAATATCCTATATGGGGGCATATGTAAAAAGACCAATTATTTGGGGAAGAGCTAAAGAAACACCAGTCTCAACAGAGCCAGGGATCATTCCAAAGCTGTCCCTACACAGAAGTGTGACAGTGCCTCTTAGACTATATACTTGTTTCATGGAGTCTTCTACCATGAATGGACAGATGGGATAATACTGGAAGAATTTGCATCAAAGCTGAATAATGAACTTACTGAAACTCAGTAAGGTCAGGCCTCCTCACGGCCCACTTAGAAAGTCTACTCATGTCAGTGGTACTGACTCTCAGGATCCAGCACCCCTGCTGGCTGTTAGCTGCAGTGGCCCCATGCTGGTCTGTTGCTCTAGCATGGGGAGAATTGCCATTTTCCTGTTATCAAAATGCATTCCTTGTAACTAAAGCCCTGACAATACATTTCCATTACCATCCAAGAACCATGAAAGCCTTCTTCATGGAAAATAAAAACAACCCCTCCTTCCTCCCCCACAAAAAGATATCTTGTATCCATGAAAAGAAAAAAAAAAAGTTTTAGGTTAAAGTCAATTTTAAAGTAGGAAAAAGGAAATCTTTTAATAAACCCCTGAGGTACCTTTTCCAGCTATTGGGAAACAGTCTGTCTTATTTAGAAGGTTAGGTTGCCTAGCTAAATGAAAGGTACAGTTCATTGAGCCCATGTTGAGTCTTTTAGCAGCTGAAAATGGTAAAAATCCTAATACTACAGGAGCCTGAGGTGACGTGAGAGGAATACAGTAACCAACTATGTTATTTAGGCCAGGGCACCATTATTGTCTCATTTTGTGTTTCTCTCGAATACGGCTTGCTAGATAAATTCATTTTCAGAACACCTATTTCTGAATTTTGTAAGGGTCAGGAAAGGTATAAGGATTTATTTTCAGGAATGTATATTCCTACTGGGACTATAATGATCAGTTTCCAGTTGGGTCCACAGGCCTATTCTGTGAGGTTGTTGGAACTTGGAGCTGCTAAACTCAGGTCCATGTGGGTTAAAGGCAGCGCAGTTTTCTAATGGTGACTTCAGTGCATCGATGTGAAATGAGTCAGGATAATATGCAGTTGCTCCCTAGAGCCTCATTTGGGGGGGACACAGAAACAATTTTTCTCTTACATGATACACAAATAGGGGATTTCTTCTAAAAAGTACTTTTGTTATATTCAAACATAATATTTGACACATTAATTAGTATACTTGAACCCACATGCTTTCCTCCAGCTATGGTGCAAATCATTTTATCAGTGAAGTTGCATGAAGTTTGTGCATGCACCAAAGGGTACCTTTCTCTTTACAGACACTGCTCTTCTTACTTATGATCCCCATTCCGCAGGAATATTGTTTGTTTGCAAAAGTCAGAGATATTAATAAAAATTCGTCTGCATTTACTGCTTATCTCTGTATTCTCCTCTCCCATCACTTCCTCTGCCTTATCATTTGCCTTGTAGCCATGCTACGTTGCTTGCATTTCCTCGTGCATCAGGCTTTTTCTCACCTTAGTTGCCGTGTCCGTGACTCATGCTCATCTGTCGAGAAGTGTTTCTATTCCCATTCTGCCTGCTAGCTTGTTTAGATAATTCCTAAGCATCCTTTG
Source organism: Noctilio leporinus (assembly GCA_004026585.1). Classification (NCBI taxonomy): domain Eukaryota; kingdom Metazoa; phylum Chordata; class Mammalia; order Chiroptera; family Noctilionidae; genus Noctilio; species Noctilio leporinus. The sequence continues at coordinate 7,731 of PVIW01000502.1, forward strand.
AAACGTTATCTTCATCACTCCTCTTTTCTGTTCATATAATATATTGGGTATATATATTATAATCATTACATTACCAATAGGTCAAACTGTGTCATTTCTTAGCCTAAAACCTTCCAATGGTTCCCCATATCACTCAAAGTGAAAGCCAAAGTTCTTACAATGGCATATAACTCTCTGACCACCAGCCCCACCCTCCCGATCTCTGATCTCATCTCTTAGGATTTTCCATTGGAATCATTTCATTTTTGCTATGCTGTTTCAGGACTTTCGCATTTGTATTGCCTTTTGTCTGCATCAGTCTTGTCCCAAATAGCTACGTGGCTTATTTCCCTCATTTTCTTTAAAATATATGTGTACTTATTAATGTCTACAGAGTGTTTTGATTGCCCACTGTGTATTTTGTCTATTTTATGCAGTTCTCTACCAGCATTGCCTAGAAGAGCCCTGCCAGAGAGGCAACTCAATATTTATTGAAAGAATGATCAATTATACTGTTTTGTGTTTAGATTGTTAGTTCTTCAAGGGCAGAAACAGTATCACATTAATTTTTACATCACTAGCCTGTAGCTTAACATGCAACTTATTTATTAAATAATTTGTGAAGTTGATATATGCAAAATATTTATTAAAGAGCTATTTTTAGCCCTGGCTGGTGTGGCTCAGTGTATTGGCACCAGCCTGTGAACCCAAAAATCGCTGGTTTGATTGCCAGTCAGGGCACATAACTAGGTTGCAAGCCAGGTCTCTAGCAAGGTCCTTAGCTGGAGGCAGGTGAAAGGCAACCATACAGTGATATTTCTCTCCCTTTCTTCCTCCCTCCCTGCCCTTCTCTCTGAAAATAATGAATAAACTGTTGGAAAAAAATTACTTTTGGGTATCTTTCAAATCACTGGATTTAGGGGAGTTATTAAAATAGTGTAATTTCTCTCACGGATTTACATTTTTGTTCAAAAGGTCTTTTAATATTGAAGTGAAAAATGAATGCCTCTAAAAGAAGGCTATACACAATAGAGAGAGGGTGAGTGAGGACATACCAATCTAATTTTGGAAATAAAATACACTCATGGTATTAGAGACAAATACCTGAAAGAAATGTAGCTATGTATTTATATCAATCTATCTGAGCTCTACACATGTATTACAATTACACTATTTGCCTTCCTTCCGCCTTTGATTTTCTTTGCTCCTTTTCATTATTATGTCATCACCCTACATCGATGGATATAATAATAGTTATATAAGTCTCATTTTTATTCACTGCAGGGATGTTATTAAGAACAACACTCATTAAATTATAGTGTTTTTCTTGTAAGGACCCTCAGGAGAAAAATTTTTTCAGTTCCCCCACGATTATGCTTTTGAGAAATTGGTTTATTTTTATTTTATGAATATTAAATATATAACTTGTAATTTCCCCCTTTGCATTGCTACTTGAAATCTAGAATTGAAAGTGGGACCCAACCCTGGGCAGTAAACAGCAGCAGGTAGTTTGTTTGCGCAGTGTGTGCGAGTCTCAGTCCAGTGTTACCTTCATGGTGCTACATCACTTACTTTTTAGGTTTTGTTTTCTTCGCTTAGTTTTTATTTATTTATTTATTTTAAAGATTTTATTTGTCACTTTTAGAGAGAAGGGAAGGGAGAGAGGCAGAGAGGGAGCGAGACATCAATATATGATTGCCCTTCACCTGCCTCCAGCTATGGACCTGGCCAGAGACCTGGCTTGCAATGGTTACGTGCCCTGGCTGGGAATTGAACAAGCAACCTTAATGGTAAGACTCCTTAACAGTTTGGGAGAAATAAAGGAGATTATAAGTACCAATATTTGTGGAATAAAATCAGTTCTCTTGGAGTGGAATACAACTTCTCAGGCAAGGCTCGTTGAAATGATCACACCCGTCTCACCTCTGCAATTCATGCTGACCACCTTTTCTCTCTCCAGCCCAGAGTGATTTCCTAACTGCAGGCTTCTATCCAACCCTCTGCAGACACCTCCATTTAAACTTTCTACAGATATCGTGAATTATTGAATATATTCAAATCTGAATATTTTTTTTGCTCCACTCTCATATGTATGGTACTTACGTCAGCATTTTCTCTTTCAGGTAATGAAATCTCCTGCCTCCAAATTGCCTAAGCTTGAAAATAATTCATGATTCCTTCCACTCATTCACCCCACCCTTCCACTCATTCACCCAGGAATTGTCTTCTTGGTGTCTATCTAAGATAGTCCATTCTTTGCATTTCTAACTGCTTCTGACTCAGTCTAGGACCTCATGATTCCTCATTTGAATTATTAGATGAATCTGTTGGCACTCCTAGTTCTATCCTACTTACCCCCTAGATATTCTTTACAAAGCTACTGGAGTGATTAAAACAACAACAACAACATATTGATCCTACACTTTCTTACCGAAAACCTTTCCATGAGTCAAAAATGTCCTCCAGATAAATCCAGAATCCTTAGGAAGAGATATCCTAGGAGTTTTATGACTTTCCTCTAACTTGTTTAATCCTTTTCTCTTCCTGCTTGCCTCATCCTTTACATCCCATTCTTTGGGATAGCGTCATATCTTTATGGTAATTTTTACCATGCATTTTACATGCATTGCTCTCCCTGATTCTTTGCTTATCTCTGCCAAATGCACAAGATTAACACATACACACACTTTTTTTCTCAGTCATTAGAACACCCTTAATTAAAGAGGGGCCTACTCTTTGGGAAGAGCATCATTTTAAACAGACATGTAGCAAGAAGGGAAATAGCAAACCACAAACAATAGTCTAATGAGATAACTAAACTTCTCTCGTATTCCAGCAGATCACCCAGAATTCACAACTCAAGACACAGCTCCAAAAATCTTATTCTGAATAGATCCTCCAGTCAAACTTTGGTGTCTCTTATGCACTGCTACCTCTGCATACTCCAGTTGTGATTCTTACTTACACTTAGAAGAACTGATATGCTCTAAACAACTTGAGGGCACAGGCCATATATTACATTTCCCTTTTCCCTTTCCTGAATATGGTAAGTATTCAATAGATAAGTTTTCAGAGCCTAATAAATGCAATGAAACATCTTGAATGAGGCTTTAAATATGAAGTAGTAGGAAGATTGCTAAAGATATTCCAAGTCTGAATAATTGCATAAACAGAGAAACACAGATAAGAGTAAGTGAGGCAGCAGATGGTTGATCTCTTCGATAATTAATCCAGCAGGCTTTCTCTCCTCTTAACTCTTTTTTTTGTTTTTTTCAAATTTTATTGTTGTTGTATTACATCCATCCCCTTTTTTACTCCCCTCTGTCCCCCTCCCCACCCACCCATTCCCCCCAAAGTCAATCCCACCTGTTGTCCATGTCCATGGTTCCTTTATACTAGGTTCTTGTCTAAGCTGCTCCCCTTTCTTGCCTCTGCCTCCCCCCTCCCCCTAACCCTTTTCCCCCTGACCACTGAAGGCCTATTCACTGTATTCATATGTTTGGTTCTGTTTTGCTTGCTGTTGGTTTTGTTCATTATTGTCCTGTAATGGGTGAGATCATATGGTATTTGTCCTTCACTGACTGGCTTATTTCACTAAGCATGATACTCTCCAGTTCCATCTATGTTGTTGCAAAGGGTAGCAGTTCCTTCTTTCTTTCTATTGTA
>PVIW01000502.1:11475-138631 GCA_004026585.1 Noctilio leporinus
TCGTCCACTGATGGGCACTTAGGCTGTTTCCAGCACTTGGCTATTGTAAATAGTGCTGCTATGAACATAGGTGTGCATAGGTTCTTATGAATTGGTGTTTCAGGATTCTTTGGGTATAGTCCAAGTAGTGGAATTGCTGGATCAAAAGGCAGTTCCATTTTTAGTTTTTTAAGGAAACCCCATACTGTTTTCCACAGTGACTGCACCAGACTACATTCCCACCAACAGTGCATGAGGGTTCCCTTTGCCCCGCATCCTTGCCAATACCTGTTTGTTGATTTACTGATGATTGCCATTCTGACAGGGGTGAGGTGGTATCTTATTGTGGTTTTAATTTGCATCTCTCTGATGACTAGTGATGTTGAGCATTCTTCCATATGCCTCTGGGCCCTTTGTATATCTTCCTCAGTGAGTTGTCTGTTCAGGTCCTTTGCCCATTTTTTCATTGGGCTGTCTGTCTCCCTGGTGTTGAGTCACATTAGTTCTTTATATATTTTCATCCTTGTCTGAGGTATCATTGGCAATTATATGTCCCATACAGTTGGTTCCCTTTGAATTTTGCTGATATTTTCTTTAGCTGACACAAACTTTCAATTTGGTATAGTCCCATTTGTTGATTTGTTTTTTGATTTCCTTCACCCTTGGTGAAGTATCAGTAAACATATTTCTGCATAGGATATCCAAAAGTTTACTGCCTATATTTTTCTCCAGGACCTTTATGGTGGCACTGCTTATGTTTAAACCCTTTATCCATCTTGAGTTTATTTTGGTGTATGGTGTAAGTTGGTGGTCTAGTTTTATCTTTTTGCATGTTGCTGTCCAGTTCTCCCAACACCATTTGTTGAATAGACTGTTTTTACTCTATTGGATGTTCCTCCCCCCTTTGTCAAATATTAGTTGACCATAGAGTCCTTGGTCTCCTCTTAACTCTTATTGTTCAGGGGACATAAGTAATTACAGGTGACTGGGGAAAACACATTTTGTTGTTCTTGTCACTACTTATAATCTCCTATTGTTTTCTCCTTTAAATTATTTTAATTGATTATGCTATTACAGTTCTCTTCATTTTTCCTTTTTTTCCCCTCTACCCAGTACCCTCTCACTCCCTCAGACAATCCCCAAATCACTGTTCATGTCCATGGGCCATACATATAAATCTTTTGGCTACTCCATTTTCTATACTGTACTTTACATCTCATGGCTATTCTGTAACTACCTATTTGTACTTCTCAATTCCCCTCACCTCTCCCTGAAAACTCCCCTCCCATCTGGTATGCATCAAAACATTCTCCATATCCACAATTCTATCTCTGTTATTCATGTTTGTTTGGTTTGTTTTTGAGATCAAATCATTCATAGATATGTTTATTGCCATTTTATTTTATTGTTCATTGACCTTTTTTTTTTTTAAATAAATAGGTTGCTTTAACATTTGATATAATAATGGTTTGGTGATGATGACCTCCCTTAGTTTTTCTTGTCTGGGAAACTCTTTATCTGCCCTTTGATACTAAATTATAGCTTTGCTGGGTAGAGCAATCTTGGCTGTAGGTCCCTGCTTTTCATGACTTTGAATATTTCTTGCTAACCCCTCTAGCCTACAATGTTCTTTTGAGAAATCAGCTGACAATCTTACTGGATGCCCCTGTAGGTAACTTAACTTCTTTTCTCTCGCTACTTTGAAGATTCTCTGTCTTTATTTTATTTTTTTATTTTATAAAGATTTTATTTATTATTTTCAGGGAGAAGGAAAGAGAGAGGCAGAGAAGGAGAGAGACACCAATGTATAGTTGCCTTTCACCTGCCTCCAGCTATAGATTTGTCTGGAGACCTGACTTGCAACCTGGTTATGTGCCCTGACTGGGAGTAGAACCAGTGACCTTTGGGTTCACAGGCTGGCGCCTTATCCACTGTGTCACTAGCCAGGGCTCTCTTTATATTTAACCTTTGGTATTATAATTATGATGTGTCTTGGTGTGGTTCTCTTTGCTTAGCACTCTCTATGGATTGCATTTCTCTTTCCTTCACCAAATTAGGGAAGTATTCTTTCATGATTTTTTCAAACTGATTTCCAATTCGTTGCTCGTTCTCTTTTCCTTCAGGCACCCCTATGATGCAAATGCTGGAATGTCTGAAGTTGCCTCAGAGGCTATTTATTCTATCCTCGTTTTTTTTTTTTTTTCCTTCTTCTTGTTCTTCTGATTGGTTGTTTCTTTCATCCTCATGTTCCAACTTGTTTATTTGATTCTTGGCTTACTTCACTCTACTGTTGTTTCCCTATAAATTATTCTTTATTTCAATGAGTGTATTCTTCATTTCTGACTGGATATTTTTTATGCTGTTGAGGTCCTAAGTTTCTTGCGCATTCTTTTAATCAGTGTTTTAAATTCTGCACCTGATAGATTGCTTATCTCTATCTCATCTACCTCTTCTTCTGGAGTTTTGATTTTTTCTTTCATTTGGGCCATGTTTCTTTGTCCCCTCATTTTGGCAGCCTCCTGTGTTTACTTCTATCTATTAGGTAGAGCTGTTATGGCTCCCTGTCTTGGCAGTGTGATCTAAGGTAGTAGGTGTCCCGTAAGGTCCAGTGTCATAGCTTCTCCCATTGCCCAAGCTGGGTTCTTAAGGTGCACCCTCACTGTGGGCTGAGTACACTGTCCTCTAGTCATCAAGCCTTAATTGCATGGGATTTACCTAAACCAATCAGTTTCAAGGACAGGCTATGCACACTGGCCACCAACCTTCACCCTCTATGGAGGGTCAGCTGTGTGGGGGCAGGGTGGCAGTTCTATGATGTGATTGGTAGTTGTCCACTGGGTGTGCAGTGTCAGGGCAGCTTTGCTTGGAGAAATGACACTCAGAGAGCACTGTAGAATCAAGCAACAGATTTATTGGGTGAATAAAAATGAAGAACAGGAAAAATGGAGAGCTGCAAGGGAAGAGACTTTTAGATAAGTCTTCTTTGACTTGACATCACTTGATTGGGTTTTTATCCTAGTGGCTATGTGCAGTTACACAGGTGTATACCTCAAAGGAAAATTATCAGTTCATCAACCAAAAGTCCATTAACCTAGAAGAGCTAAGTGGAGTTACCTATTAGGCAATCTGCTTCATTACTGCCTCACCAGGGATCTCTGGACAAGCTAACTTCATTAACTCATCCCCAAGAGTTTCCTGGTTGGTTCCGTTATCGCATTCCAGCAAAGCTAGGTGTGTAAACATTGACTGTTACAGTTTTAGCTAAAGTCCAGGTACATTCAAAGTCCAAAGATATATACTGCCTCCATGTTAGTGGCTCCTATACCTTGACATGCAGGCTTTGGGATTGCTCAGGTGCTTCAGGCCTAGGACCACCCTTCATAAATTATAAAGCTGTTTGAGATGGCTGCTACTTGTTCTGGGCGTGGGGATTCCCAGGTGAAGCTAAGCTGTGAATCTAGACTGGCTGCTGCTAATGCTGGACCTGGGCTCACTGAGGCAGCTGCTGCTTGTTTGTGAGGATTTAGAAAGTTGTGAAGCAGGAGCCTGAGCAGCCATTCATGTGGAAAAGCAGCTTAGGTGGGCCTGTAAGTTAGGTGGGGAGAAGTCTCTGGGGATCTCCAGGGCAGAGCAAACAGTGTTAGCCACTTTGATGGAGTTTCAGATGTGGCATTGGCCTGCCAGCTCTGTGGATCCCCTGGAGGAAAGGGAGCGGGCTCTGAAAGGTACAATAGCCTCTGCCTGCCTTTCTGTCTGGGAGAAAACTGTCCTCCAGCTCTCGCCTTGATGCCAGACACTTCACTTCCTCCCTGTGTGCCTCTGGTGCCTTTCAAGCTGCTACCCCAGTGCTGGAGCTCAGAAGGAGTGAGTCAGAGTAAGTGCATGTGTGGGTTCTTTAAGGGGAACTCATCAGGACTTCAGTTTCTTCCATTGACTCAATCCCTGCTAATTTTTGCAGCCAGACGTTATGGGAACTTATTTCCCTGGCACCTGAACTCTGGGTTGGGGGTCTAAAGTAAGACTAAAACTCCTCACTCCTAATATAGCCCTCCTGAATTTTTATCAACACACATTGATGTGGGCCTAACCCATTCTGTGCTGTCATCCCTCCTACCAGTCTGAATGGATATGGTTTTTTAAATTCTGTAGCTGTCAGACTGCCATTCAACTCAGTTTCTGAGGGTTCTGAGTGATGGTTGTTCTGTATTTTAGTTGTTATTTTGATGTGGTTGTGCAAGGAGGCAAGCCATCTTTACTAGAAGTTGGATTCTTCCATTGCTTTCTAGGGAAGACAGGCCTTGTGTTGAGTATAGTGACAGGTTGAATTGTATGATTTGGGAGGAATGATGTGGGAGGAATCAAGACAAAGTGGATTTAAGGATATCTACATTTCATATAGATTCAGGAGCAGGCCTGGAAGGAACTAAGTCCATTTGCTCCCCAGTGTGTGGTCTATAGAATGGGCTAGTCCATTGTAATGACCCCAGTTGATGGGAAGCATTTACAAAGTTTTATAGCAATTTCTCATAGCATTTCTATTCTAAACCTGTTGAATCTCATAGAAAAAAAATGGGTATTTTTGTTTTTATATATTCATTATTTATTTAATTTTTTAGTAATTCATATTGTGTGTACATATTTTTAAACTGTTGGTTCACAACAGATTGGCATTTTAAAAGAACTAATTCTCCAATACACATACGTAAGTACTCCTTTGGTATGTACCTTTTTGATAACCTTTAAGGAATTTGATTAACAGTGTCTTACATATAAGTTGTCTTTTTGCAGGTCCTCATGAAGCTCATGTGTGGCTTCATGATATGGCTAAAACTAGTCATTTATAGACAAGAGCAGGGGACAGTAAAGAAGTGAGGTAGTCTTTCCAAAATCCTAGAGCAAACTAGAATCCAACATTTAGTTTCCTTCCACACCACTCAAATAATGCCTTGATCTTTATGCTTCTAAATGCCCCTTTATACCATTCACTAAAATGGGGTTGTATTTCTTCACCTTAAGATTTGTGATGTACTCTCCTGTGCCATGGTACTTTGGGAAGATTCCCTGCTTAAAATGACATATGCAATATGCTTATTATGACATAGCAAAATGAAAGAATGTGGTTTAATCAATGCTCTGACATGGCTATTAGGTGTTGACTTCAAAATCTGTTCTTGCTATAGCTTACTTTAACCTTAATTGAAAGAATCATAACTCTTTACTGACAGTTTTGTTTGTTGAAATTGCCTTTAATTTCATTCTGAGCCTGTTAATACTACCTGGCAAATAGGGGCATTACTAACACCTGCATTTTATTTTTTAATTTTGTTTTCATTCAAGTCCCATTTTCCATCCATTTGAGTCCCATGAACATAGTTAATTCTCATACACACACACACACACACACACACACCGAGAAACAGTGTCTTAAGCTTTGAGATAAGGCAGATTCTGCAGTCACAAAAGAAAACATTCCAAGACGAGCAGCTGTCTTTGGCTTTCCTGTCATGCATGACTGATGCTTCCCCTTTATCACCCCAGCTCATGTGTCCCAGTACATTTTTTCCTCTCCTGCTACCACAGGCATAATTAATGATTAAGGTACATAACTAACACAACACCTGGCTATTAATTTCAGGAAGCAGATTGGGGTGCACAGCATTTGGCCTCAGAGACACTCAGGGGCAGTCTGTAGATTTCCTTCATTGCATAAATCCTAACACTCTCCCTTTCCCCAACCCAGCTGCGATTTGACAACATGCCCACTCTGAACTAGCCAGTCTAACCTCTTTCTCTATCACTGTTTTCCCCAGCTTATTTCACAAGCTAGAAGGAATATAAAATATGTACATTAAATTGTAATTGCATGTATGTTTTAAAGGTCCTGAATCCATGCTGTGTAAATTGCCATTATGTATGTTATCAGTAAATAAATATTACTATCATAACAAATGCTTTCCAAAATGATACAGACATGACTGGTTTTATTTAAATAATAACTGAAATTGTGCACCTGTCTTTAGTCCCTTTGGTTTTATATACGGCCTGTGACCTCTGTGTTTGTAAATTTGATTCCCTGGCAGTCTTGACTTTTCCTTTCTCTAGATACTTTTCTCATAGATATTCTGGGTCATAGGCACAGAGATTTAAATCTTATTTTCACATTAAAAATTAGCCTGAGGAGAATATAATTAGAAAGGCATAATGTAACCCACACTGCTATCTAATGGGCATATATGCCAATAAAAATGATTCAGTCTGTTTTTTCTTTCTCTTTTGAGTTGCCTAAATCACTACTCTTGACCATGAACCCAGAAATTTTAGAAAGGAACTACAAGTAAATCTTATTAATTAAGCGGTCAAGAGGCTGGAGGAAATAAGAAAATAATACAACTCTCAAATGACTTAAATTTAGATTGTCAATAATTTTAATCATGTTGACAGCTATTTACTTTGTATCAGTTCAGCTAAATAAGCAAATTAACATGACATGGATTCTGTTCCCCAGCTAACTCAATGGCCACAGAAACAATGAACATATCATCTATTTTCAAGACCCAAGATAGAATTTCCAGCTTCAGGATGGGAAATTAATCCAACCCATATTCCTTTCTTTTCCTTCCTTTTATACTCTCATCCTATGGAACTGACTAAAGAAGGCCCAAATGAGCAAAATGCTGTTATTTATTTTATTCAATGTCTTTGATGTTTACTTTGAAATGAGGCATATAATGTGATTCATATGTAGTGTGTACTGCTTTCAAGATTCAGGAGGATATCCTTAGATGATATAGCTACATTTACTATATCTAATTGTAGGAATTTGACTATTGAGAAATTATAAGTTTACATACATCATTTTTAATCACTGAAGAGATTCTTAATAAACAAGGATCTAAAAGTTTGTATCCTAAACTAAAAGAAAATGTGTTATGGTGTTTTCATTTTATTTTGTGGTTATTACTTTTACATTATTGTAGTATTATTGTTTCTAGTTTTTATTTTTTCTGACTGACATGATTTAGCAACATTTAATAAATCTTTTATTCTTTTCCCAGTAATATCTAGCTACATCAACCCCGAAGTCAAGGCTAAAATTTCATTAATGTATGCAATTTGTCTATATAATAATTTAGTGAGCAAAAATCTTTAACAGAGATGGGTGTGATGAAATACATAAACAAAGGTGGTACATACTCTGATTAAAGTGATGGTGAATGATGATAAATTCAGTTTTCAAATATTTTGCATGCTATTTGTTATCAGCTGTGGACATTTAATGCCTCATTAGCCATAGATTAAATCACTATTTTAGAATTTATCTTTGGCAGTAGTAAATGCCCATTACATCCAACCTGAATACAAGCTGATTGAAAGAAGTTGAAATAGGGATGGGATTTAGGATTCAGTTCTGGCTTTGCCACTAGCCATCTGTCTGGCCTTGAAAAAATGATTCAACTATCTAGAAAAGTAAATAATTGTATTAAATATTAAATTTCCCTTCCAAACCTGAAATCCTGAGATCTTCAGAATATAGGCTGTGTGAGAGCTGATGAACCGATCCTAAGACCTTTTGGGATCTAACTTGCTCATTCTATAAAGGGTCCTTCTGAAATATCCTGAATCTAAGCTGGAAATGGTGTAACTGAGTTGATAGTACAGCACCGGGTGCTGAGGTAATGCTTAAGGCTGGAGCCCAGAGAAGTTCAGAGGTGATAGACAGCCTTTGTGGATATGCGGAAATAAAAAGATAATTTGTTTTCCCTCCCACTTATAATCCAATACCTTGTAGACACTAGAGACACTGTGTTTTCTCCATAGCTTTTGAGTTGTTTGGTTTTAATAAAAATGTGAGTGGAGACGTGGTAAGACTTTTGTGAAATGTTGATATATACCCTAAAAAGCCCTGATAGCATCTCAGCTTCTATACCTCATGATAGAATTTTCAATTTTTATTACTTCACATTTAATTACTTCAAATAGAAAAAAAGGACTTTCTTGTTAATTTAGAAAGAGTGAGTCAAAATACGGATGGCTTGGGGCTGCCAGCATATGTTTGCAAACCTGGGCACTTGGTGAGGGGCAGAACATTTCACATTCGTCCCTGTATCTCCATCACACAAAGCCTGTAACATTGTGGGTGCCCATTAATTATTTGATGTAAAGAAAAATGAAGGATCAAGATGCATGGGCAGAATGAGGGACATAACACTGATGTCTTTGCAGCAGTGCAAACAGTGGGCCTCGTTTTCTTTCCTTTCTGTTGACCAGCTGAGTTCCCAGCATGATAGTTTTACTGAGGCCAGGGCTGTACCCCTGCATGTCCTAGAGGCACATCAGTTTATTAAACTAGTTCTCTGTTACAACCTGGATCCTCATTATGACTATCCCTTTAAGATTAACAACTAACATTGACTGAGCCCATACTGAGTGCACAGCACTTTACCACTTTATATGTAATTTTTATATGATATTTTATTTCATTCCTGCAACAACCTTAGGAAGGAGGTTGTACTCCATTCTCCCCATTTTACAGATGAGAGCTGAGATACAGAAAGGCTGAATAGTTTGCTTCAGGACACTCAGGTGATGTGACCGAGCTGGACTGAGATCCAGGTAGTCTGACTGGAGAGTCCTGTGTTCTCAATTATTTTCCTCTGTTGCCTGATGTACCAGCAGAACCTACACAAATGTAAGCAGTCTTGTTGCCACCCTTGCATACCTCAGTGACCAAGGGCATTTTCATTGCAATTTTTACACCGAATTAAAGTTTAACAAGAAAAGTAACAGAGAGAATGCAAAATTACTTTAAGATTGGTCATTTCCATGATTTCAAAACTGCTTTAATCCTTTAATAAGTAAATTCACTGCAAGGTAGGTTTTGGAGTAATAGAAATATTTTCTATTTAATTGAATATCTTTATTTAATAAGTACTTCAAAAATTTATTTCCGCCCTGGCTGGTAGCACAGTGGTTAAGGCTCCGGCCTGCGAACCCAAAGGTCGCAGGTTCAATTCCCCAGCCAGGGCACATAACCAGGTTTCAAACCAGGTCTCCAGTCAGGTCTGTGGCTGGAGGCAGGTGAAACGCAACCGTGCATTGAAAAAAAAAAAAAAAAAATTATTTCCTTTTTCTTTGGTAATACATAAATATTAAGGGAAGTAACCTAATGTACTTCAAATGTTAAAAAGATGATTTTAATAAGTGGTTTTCAGCAGTTGTACAAGTTAATTCAGCAATTGTACAAACTAGGTAACAGATTACATAGTTTTTTATAATATTGCATCATATTTTTAACAATAATTCATGTTTTTACAAAATTCCTTTTGGGTTGATTTCTAGAAGAAATACATTTAAACTAATGATTCTCTACTAAATACTTAATAATTTAATTTGCAGTTTGGTGTTTAGACTGATAATTAATTGCTTTCTACAAAAAGACATCTTCAATTACAATCACAGTGTATTCTGTCTCTCTTGTTCAAACAACTTTTCTCAAGAAAGCTATGACCTGTTTATAAACACAAAAACAATTCAAATGAAAACATTCTTAACTGAAACTCCTATTAGAAAAGATTTATCATTAGGCACAAGATTACCCACTTGAGGAATCAAATAATGTTTGAGAATGTTTCATTTAGATACACTCTTATGCTTTAAAATTTTAAAAAATAGGCCCTGGCTGGTAGCACAGTAGATAAGGTGCCGACCTGTGAACCCAAAGGTCAGTGGTTCGATTCCCCAGCCAGGGCACATAACAAGGTTGCAAACCAGGTCTCCAGTCAGGTCTGTGGCTGGAGGCAGGTGAAAAGCAACCATACATTGATGTCTCTCTGCCTCTCTCCCTTCCCCTCCTTCTAAAAATAATGAAATAAATATTTTAAAAATAAATAAAAATAAAAAAACAAAAATTTAAAAAATAGATAATCATTCAATTTTCTAATTGGCCATTTGTTGAAAAGACCAAGAGATTGAGTGGCATGGTATGTGTGTGTGTGTTCATCATTTATAAATGGGTTATTAGAGGCATTCTTCCAGGTAAAAATTTGTCAAGTGTTTTCTACTTTTGTAATCCTAAATTTACTTTAAACCTGGTGGGCACACTGTGCAGTAGGCAGAATTCTGAAGGCATGCCTTCAAGATGCCATTCCTGGTTATAATCAAGTACTAGTGTAGGCACTGCTGTGAAGGTATTTTGCAGATATAATTAACGTTACTAATCCATTGACCTTAAAAAAAAAAAAAAAAAAAAAAAAAAGGAAGATAATCCTGAATTATCCCAGTGCAATCAATGTAATCACATAAATCCTTAAAAGCAGAAAAGGAAGGCAAAAGAGTCAGAGAGCTGAGCACAGACAGAGATGAGGCAAAAGAGAAAGGTGTTTGTGAAATGTGACACTCAACCTATTGTTGCTGCTTTTGAAGGTGTGAGTAGGGGACCTTAAGCCAAGGGATGAGGGTGGTCTCTGGAAGCCAAGAGAGACCCCTATCTGTGAGCCACAGCAGCTACAGCAGCATGGAACTGAATCTAGCCAACAATGTGAATGAATGTGGAAGTGGATTCTTTCTCTAAGCCTCCAGATAAAAGTTTAGGTTGGCCAACCTCTTGATTTGGGAATTTTCAGTCCCAGAGCAGAGGAATTAGTTACGTCCACCCAGACTTCTGATCTATTGAACTATGAGATAATTACCTTTGTCTAGTTTTTAAACTGTTGAATTTGTGGTAATTTATGTCAACAACAGGAAGATAATACCATAGACTATTACTCTCAGCAGTTTTTTGTAACTTAAAACTTATTGAAAGAAGAAGTTAAATAGTTTTTAGGAAAGAAGAGTTCTGTATACTATTTTTCAAATGTTTCTCAAAATCCTTCTCAAACTTCGATATCAGGAATGCTTTTAAAATAGAAATATCACAATTTATTTCCTATGCAATTTCTTTACGCCTATCATCCTCTCCCTACTTTCACTCTCGCTGAAAACACTGAAAAACCACAGTACTTGGTGCTTACAAAGCTTGTGAGATTGAAGAAGAATAATCTCCACTTCATTAACTGCCTGCTTATAGTATTTAAAGATTAATCCTCCCTTCAACACTTTGATTCTCCTGTCAAGTCTTTGGAGGATACATGCTAAGGAAGATGGCTATTTGCAGAAGGCACATGTGTGTGTGTTGGGGGGGGGGGGGTGCGCCACCTCATCCTCCACCCAATGCTCCCCTCAATCAATCAAAACATCTGCTGAAGAGAGGTACTGAGGGTAAATATACCAGGTGAATGAAGAGATGAAAATTTTAGATTTTTTTTAGTTTATGCTTTTAACATCAGCTCATATTACATCTGATATTGCTACTGCAAATGCTTTACTATGATTTTTTAAAACAATTGTATTATATTTTTGAATTTTTGAATTTATTTTTTGCTCAGTTCACCCCCCCCCCCCTTAGCACCCTCCCCACCCCAATAGTGGGTGCTTTCTATTTGTGAGTCTGTATTTTGCTTTTTAGTTAATTTTGTTTATTAGATTCTACACATGAGTGAAATCCTATAGTACTTGTTTTTCTCTGACTGGTTCATGTCACTTAGCATAATACTATCCAGGTCCATCCATGCTGTCTCAGAGGATTAATTTCCTTTTTTACTGCTGACTAGTATTCCACTGTGCACCTATACCACAGTTTTTTAACCACTCATCTACTAATAGGCACTTGGGCTGCTTCAAATCTTGGCTATTATAAATAATACTACAATGAACATTAAGGGTGTATATATTCTTTTGAATTGGTGTTTTGGGTTTCTTCAGATAAATTTCCAAAGTGGAATTGCTGGTCAAAAGGCAGACCCTTAAAATTATCTACATACTGCTTTCCACAATGGTTGCACCAGTCTGCATTCCCACCAACGGTGCAAATGGGTCTCCTTTTCTCCACATCCTTGCCAACACTTGTTCTTACACCATACATAAGAATAAGCTCAAAATGGATTAAAAACTTAAATGCTAGACTCAAAACCATAAAATCCTAGAAGAAAAGACAGGCAGTAAAATCTCAAACATTTTTCATCACAGTACTTTTTCTGATATATCTCTTCAAGAAAGGGAAACAGAAGTGTCTGTGTCTGACAGCCTCCTGTGCTGATTTCGGTTGGGAAAGTCGGGTGGCCATACCATAATAATTGATTATTCTCCGTGAACCATTCCTACCCTGACTTTAGTCCAACTTTGTTTGTATTGCTTTTCCTGTGAGCTCAAATATGTTCACTAGCTGAAAAGGCAGACAATTTATGTGACAGAAGATTGGAGAGGTTAGGAGGGAGCATTATAGCATAATGGAAAGAAATGATCTTATGTTGGTAGTGTGACCTCAGAAATGTCACTTAACCTCTGGGTCCTTACCCATATAACTGAATTACCACACTGGCCCAATCTTTTAAATATGATTTTTAATATTCATTGTGTATTGGAATCTCTGGGAGAATCCTTACAATGTAGAGATGTCTATGCCCTAAGCTGGTTGGTAGGAAGGCCTGAATCCCTTATTTATTTAGAAAAGTCTCTTTAGGTCAGCCAAGTGTGCAGGCAGGGCTTGAGATCAAACCTTTATAATATTGTTATGAGGACAAAACTGAATAATATTTTCAAAGAAACCTGAAAAGGACTATTCAAATGAGCATTTCCCAAGGGAAGATATGGGTGACATTTTTCCCTAGTTTTTTCTTCTTAGTAATACCTGATTGCTATTTTCTGCCCCATACCCAGAGGAGTCAAGAGAGAAAACATGCCTAGATTACACTCAGTTAAGACGCATGCTCCAGATCCTAGGCCAGCCATAGGCATGACACTAACAATGACCAGCCTGCACCTGTGGTTTCCCAAAAGGCCCCCCAAATCTCAGATCTACCAGCCCTGCCTCATTCGACCTCACAGCCAAATCAGAGGTCAAATGCTGCTTTCTCTCTGGACAAGCATAAGACCAAGATGCATGAAGGCCTCCTCTAGTTACCTACCAAGTTCTCAATATTCCCTAAAGTTATTTCCTTATGATAGTTAAATTTAGGGTCCTCAAGCTATGTTCAAATGTGTGACTTAGTTGGTAATGCAAAACTCACTGAAACTTTTAAAAAACTATTTGAGATATGACAGGGCAAGAGTATTATGGGATTTCATTTTATTTTTCAATGTCAACCCTATAAATATTCATAGAAAAGTATCTGGGGAAGATTAAACTTCTGATAAGTATGCAATAGGACAAAGCATAAAGATTAACCTTTTGTATAAAAGATTAACCTTTTGTATATGATAAAAAATTAATATAAAATGTAAAATTAGTACCAAAGACATTTGGCAGGAGAGGTATAGGCAGAATTTGTATGTTGAAGTGACAATACAAGTTCTAATCCTCTATTAGGGGGAACAAAAGATTGGCCAGCAAAGAATGTCACTTCTTAAGGTGAGAGAAGAGAGAATCCACAAGTAATAGGAGTCTTTGCCCACCCAGAAAAGATTCTTTGGGGAGTAATGGTAATTTCTTTACAAGAAAACTTTGTTTAATTTACATAGTATAATGACCCTTAATAAGATTATGTAAGTATTGACAGCTTTTTAACTTTTTAATTTATTTTTCTCAGTTTAAGTATTCATTGATTAGAAGACATTGAACTTGGTGTACAGAATTAAACCCTTTCTAATTTTCTATAGGTTTCCTCTATGATTGATTTATTGATTCCTTCTTTCAATACTAATAGATAAAAAAACAGACAAAAATCTCAATCCTCCTAGAATGTAGTTTCTAGTGGAGAAAAAGGCAATAAACTAGAAAGATGGTTTTATTCATTTGTAGTGTTTCAGATGGTAGCAGGGCTAATGTGAAAAACAAAGCAGTAAAGGGGATAAGGGTGCTGAAGAGATGTTTTTATTTAAAAAACATCTTTTATCAGAGAAGGTTTAACAGCTAAGTGGGTATTTTTGCAGGGACAAAAGAAGAGAGAGAAAGTGAGAGACAGACATGAATGGGAAAAGTAAGTTCTGAGAGGTTGATGGAGGGAAGGGCGACACATACAGGCCATTGTAAGAACTTTGTCCATTATGCTGAAAAATAGGGAGTAACTAGAGGGTTTTAGTTTGGGCATTAACATGATTTCACTTGTTCGCAGAATGTTTTTGTTTCCTGTATTGAGAATAGATTGTAGTAGGAAGACTGGATGCCTGGAAGCTGTCCAAGATTCTTATAATGCTTTAAGAATGATATGCTATGGGCTTGGATAAGAGTGGTAGTAATGAAAGTGGTGAAAAGTAAAGAGCTGAAAACACTTTCTAGTGGATGTGATGTGGGATGAAGAGAGAAAAGAGGAAATCATTACTCTATAGATATTTTCACCTGAACAATAGCCATTTTGGAGATATGGATGGCTGTGGAAGCAATATATGTGGGGGCTTTATTGGGTATTTGGATTTGGATATACTAAGTTTGAGATACCTATCCAACATTCATATAAAGATAGCATGTGTTCTCCCTAAAAGACAAGTTGAAGTCCTCATTCCCAGTACCTCAAAATGCAACCTTTGTCTTTGTAGATACAATTCATTAAAATGAGGCAATGTTGGAGTAATGTGGGTCCCTAGTTCAATGTGATTGTTGTTCCTATATTTAGATAATCATATGAAGACAGAGACATACAGAGATAACACTTAATGATGATGAAGGCAGAGAGCCAGTTTTGTACCAGCAAACCAAGGAGCCAAAGATTGCTGGTAAGGTGCCAGAAGCTAGGAATAGCAAGGAAAGATTTTTCTATGGGTTTCAGAGGAAGCATGGCCCTGCCAATACCTTGATTATAGACTTGTATCTCCAGTACCGTGAGATCATGTATTTGTGCTCATTTAGGCCACCTAGTTTGTGCTACTTTGTTATGGTAGCTCTAGGAAATTAATACAGAGGGTAAGGTGAGTACTGAAAATTTGCCATTGAATTTATCTAGTTGGAATTATCAGTGGACTAAACAGCAACAGTTTTAGTGGAAGACAAAGGTTAAAGTCCTGATTAGAGTGGGTTCAAGAGAAGAGAGGAGATGAAATGAATTAGGAAAAGTAGGTATAGGTGAATCTTTCAAACAGTATTTCTCTGAAAGAGGAAGTGAAGGAATGAGATCATAGCTGAAGAGCAATACTAGATCATAGGAAACCCTTCCTTCCTCCTCTTTTTTCATTCTGTTGCCTTTTGTCTCATGCCATTTTGCTCCCTCTCCTTCCCACTTTCCTCCCTTCCCTTCCCTCCTCTCTTTTTCCTCCCATTTATCTTTTCTCCCTCCCTCCCTCCCTCTTTCCTACCTTTCTTGCTTGCTTCTTCCCCCCTCTTTCTCCCTCCCTCCCCCACCTCTTTCTTTCTAGATAAACATATCACCACATGATTGAATGCTGATGGGAATAATCCATTAAAGAAGAGAAAACTGATTCTGGAGGAGGGACAAGCAGTGATTGTAGAATATCCTGGAAAGGCCAAATAGGATCTAGTATATAAAAAGGACGAATTGGCTTTAAATAGGGCCGGGACAGAAAGGAGAGAGACCTGGCCATAGATATAGAAAGGCAAAAAGGCATGAAGGGAATATATGGAAAAACTTATTCAGTTGCTTTTATTTCTCAGTAAAAGGACGAACAAATTGGCATGCAAAGAGAAAGGATAGCGGTAGGGTAGTTATGTATTTGAGAGGAAAAAGTTAGGGTGTGTTATCAGGTGAGCAGGGAAGTTCCAGGGAGATGAAGGATTGTAGGTTTGCACTAACTGTCATTTGGAACTTGGTCATCATGAGTTTAGAGAGACCAGTCAGTAAATTTTGTTATTGTAAGAGATGTATGTTTTAATTAATTGATTGATTATTATCCTATGAAAACAAATTAGAAAGCAATAGTTTAACAGAAGAATTAATGGACATTTTATTTTTTCCATGAATAAGATTGCCAGATGCAGTAAACATGCTATTAAATATGAATTTGAGATAAACAATGAATGTTTTAATGTATGCTTCCTAGTTGCTGAGGTTTATGGATTTTTCATATGCACCTATAAGAGTACTTGTAGTAGCTGGATTCAGTTTCTGGATGTGTATAATGGTATTAACATGTTTGCTAGAAAATAATAAAAACTGTTGATGCACTTAAATATTTTACATTGCTGATTTTTTCATCAGACTCTGTGACTTTAAGCTTTTGAGCAATAAGGGCTGTGTTAACAACCCTTAGGCTAATAATAAGGGTGGCCTGGTGTTTTCAATTGTTTTCTTTTTTGCATTTATCAAATCTTGAAGAAAAAGTATCTTCTCCCTTAAAGGTTTCCTTTTTCCCTTATGAAATTCTTTTTGACCAATATAAGTGTTTTAACAGGGTTACAATAAAAATGGTGTTAACATCTTACATTAGGGGAATTGAAACTAGTGACATGAATGGTCTAATAGAACTAATTTGATTGTTCAATATTGAAAAATATACGTATTGGTTCAGTTGGTTCTCAAATAATAATTATTATAGATGTGACTTATTTAGTATTTATGATGTATTAGGCACTGTCCTGAACATTTAAGATATTAAGTTCTAACAAAAGCATAATAAGAGCTCATGAATTTATTCAATAAATATTGGTTGCTCTAAGCCTTGGAAACACTAGTGAATTAGAGATACTAAAATCCCTATCCCCACTGAGCTTACATTTTGATTGCAAAAGGCAATAAAAACACATAAGTAAATAAGTTATTGGATGGTGAGAAGTGGTTTGGAAAAAATCAAGCAGGAAATGGGTATATGGGATAATGGGGGTAGAGATCAATTTTAGATAGGGAGCTCGAGGAAGACTTTATTGACAGTTGAGCAAAAACCTGAACAAAGTGCTACATGTGGTCATTTGGGGGGAAAAAAAAACATTCCAGGGAGAGGGAACAACATGTTAAAAGGCCCAACAGGAGAAAACATACTGGGCATGTTGAATTGGTTGCCAAAGTATTTGGAGTAGAGTGAGCAAAGCGGAGATGAGAAAAAGATCTGTCAAATAGAGGGAATGGTACAGTTTGGGTCTTTGTAGGCAACTGTAATGACCTTAGTGTTTAATGAAATTAAAGCCTTTGGAGGTGTAGAGTAGGTGAGTAAGCTAATTTAACTCTCATTTTATAAAGCTCCCTGGCAGTGAGGGGTAGACTGTGGGGAAACAGGTGAGGAAGCAGGAAGGCCAGCCAGATTGAAGGCTGTGTTCACAATCTGGTAAGAGAGGGTGGGAGCAGGAAGGAGCGACGGTGAGAAGTAGTTAGACGCTGGATACATTTTGAAAGCAGAATTTTCAGGATTGTTGAGTTTAGGTGAGAGATATGAAAGAGGAAAAGGTTGATTTCAGAGTTTTGACCTGAGCAACTGGAGGGTCAGGAGTTCCTCCTGGCTAAAATGAGGAAGACTGCAAGAGCAAACTGTTGGTCATGGAAAATCATGAATTTGGTTTTGAAGATGTGTTTAAATTCCTATTAGACAGCCAAGTAGGTATGTCCAGCACACAGTTGGACATAGAAATCTAGAGTTTGGCGGAAGGTATAAATTAGAGGGTTTTATTGAAAGCCATGAAATTAGTAAGAGTAGATAGATGACACAAAGAGACAAAAATTTGGGTAGAAACCCTGACATCACGACTCAGTCAGCTGAGTAACATTCTGCAAAGCGAAAGGTTGCTTCCCAGGGCGCAAGACTAGGTTGTGAGGTAGAACCCTGGTGGGGACACGCGCAAGAAGCAACTGGTTGATATTTCTCTCCCACATTGATATTTCTCTCCCTCTCTCCCTCCCTACCCCTCTCTCTAAAAATAAATCATTAAAAAACAAAAAAGGTTTAGTTTGAAGAACTGAACCCTATAGCAATCTAGTGTCAAGTAGGTAGATGAAGAGCAGTAAACAAATGCTATTGGAAGGAAGCCAGCAAATCACAAAACTAACTAGAGATAGAACCTAAAATTGAACCCAGGACTGTGGAGTACCTTTAATTCCTGTGGCTTTAAACACTATTCTACATAGCTGCACTTTATGTTTATGACTATTCATCTATATTATTTCACAGTTCTATTCATTCCTAGAAAAAGTGCCAAGTGGTACCCAAGATACTTAGATAACACTCCTAATAAAAACTGAAAAGATTAGAAGAAAAGTAATGGATGTTAAGAGTTTTATTTTATATATCAAGCATTATGCCTGGTGAGTTATAAATAATATTTCATTCAATCCTCATTTCAGGTATAATGTTCCCCATTTTGCAGAAGAAGGATTTGAGGCCAGCAGAGTTTTAACAACTTCTCAAGTCTATTCAGATTTTAAGTGGCAGAGTTAGAATTTCTAGCCAGTTCTGCCTGATACTGTGCTTCATTATCCATCACATCCTGATTCTGAGAGAATGATTGCTTCAACAAGCAACATTAAAAATTATGATATCCGTAGTAACTATTTTATAGAAGAGACAACTCCTTCACATGTTATTTCTTACATGATCCTAAATAAATCCAACATTATAAAACTAGATTATAGCTTGTATGGTAAATAAGACATGCTTGGATTCTAAATTTAAAATAAAGTTTCTATGAATTCACATTCTTTTGTCAGGGCTCCTTTATAACCACCCACCTATTTCTGACATGGTGAGTTGGTTACCTGTCCCTGCAAGGTTCAGTGCCATAATCTTGTCTCATTAGCACATCTCAGAGAACTACTGAACTTTGAAGATGGTTCCTAAGGATTTATGGAGGCCCCTGCCAGCCTTAAGAGTACAGACTAGAGGTTTATAGCATATCACAAGGCAGCTTCTCCCAAGTGCCTCATAAATCAAGATATACTCAATTAAAACAGTATCAAACAATATTTTGAAGATCTCAAAGGAAAACCACACCTGTACTCTGAGGGACACAGTGAAGAAAAAAGTGCTTTTCCTCCCAGTTAGACAATGCTCAGTTACCAGCTGTGTGGGCCAGTGGTCAGGAGCTAGCCTTGACCCAAGGGGATAGACTAATTCTCTCTTTTCTCTTGAAATGAGGAATGTTGTCATAATATATATATTTTATTCCTAGAAATGCTCCATTTTTGTTAAATCCCCTAGTCTTCATGCATTTAAGTATACCTAAAAAGTATGTGTTTAATAATCTTCCTAAAAACAGGTTTTTGTTTTTTTTTTAAGATTTTTATTATTTCCAGAGAGAGGCAGAGAGGGAGAGAAACATCAATGTATGGTTGCCTTTCACCTGCCTCCAGCCACGAACCTGGCTGGAGACCTGGCTTGCAACCTGGTTCTGTGACCTGGCTAGGAATTGAACCAGCGACCTTTGGATTTGCAGGCTGCCACCTTATCCACTGTGCCACCAGCCAGGGTCAGGGTTTTCGGGTTTTTTTTGTTTTTGTTTTTTTTTTTTAATCTAAAAACAACCAGTTAGAAAATATAATAGAATGATCTTAGTTACTAAGCTGATAAAGCTTAAGTTCCTTCCAGAAATCTTTGTATGGCTCTCTCCCTCTCTTCATATGGTCTCTGTACAACCTTCTCTGAGAGACCTTCTCTGTTTCTACCTAATAGTCTCTCTCGTAGTCAGTTCCCTCTCATTATCCTGCTCCAGTTTTTCCATTGTATTGAACTATATACATGGTGCATGCAATAAAGTGGCAAAATTTTAGTGAAATAAACAGCATACCACAAAGTGTTACATTTTGAAATAAATTTATTCTTATATGTAAATACATAAACATTATTTTTAAAATTGTTCCAAAAAGTCTCATTTGCTGCAATAATAGACTCAATTCAGCTTCAGAATTTTAAGCATGCTTTCATTAACTTTTCTTTATCCATGGACATCATCATGTTTTCAAGCTTAGCTTTAACAGCCTCTTTATTGGAATGAGGTTGTTTATTAACTTCTCTCTCACAAATGCTGCATATATAATAGTCTAAAGGATTTGCATCTGGTGAACTAGGCAGCCAGATTTCCTTTGACCAGAATTCAGGAACATTGACACTGAGACATTCTTGCACCTTTTTGGCATTATGTGCTGGTGCACCATATCTTGTTGGAATATAAAATGATGTCCATTTGCAACTTGATTTATCCACAGTACAACTACTTCTCTTAAAACATCAAGGTAAACATCAGCAGTCACCTTGAAGCCTTGTGGAAACAAATGTGGGGTCATGATATCTCCTTCATTGCTGACAACACTGTAGCAGGAAATTTCATTTTCATGACAGTTGTGACTTCATTAAGATTCTTACAGGGCTACCTGTTGTTTCCTCTGTTGCCTATTTGATCCTTCTGAGAATCTTTTTATCAGAGAAGAAAATCTGAGGGTTTTTTCCTTTGGGATTTTTCAAGTTTGTTAGCAGTTTTCTCGCTTTTTCAAAGTACCTTTCCTTTGTCATAAACTGGCCTCTTCTAAGAACATATGATCCGTATCTGATATCTTCAGCAATAATCTTGCAAACTATTGCATCCAACATCTGAAGTTCTCTTGCTATGGAGCACATTGACTTTCCTGGATCTTCACTGATGATCTCCTGGATCCTGGGAATGATATCTGGACTTGTGATCCTTGCATACCTTATGTGTTTTCCTTGTTGGTGTGGTGACAACATGACCAGTGTCATACACCTTCTTCATGTTGTAATCTGTACATAAAGGGAAGTTATTGAAGTCCACAATTTCCTTAGCAGTTGTCCCTGCACACGGTCCAGAAATTATAGTTGCTCTAACATCATATTCCTTCAACATGACAGTTGCTCTTAGAATTTAACACTTTATATCTGAAACAATGATGTTAAATCATAACTTTAGAAACATAGTTTTTCAAAATTAATAAGAAGCACATGAAATAAGGAGAGGCAAAGTTCTTGCCAATTGATTGTGCTCACCCTGTATGTATATTTGAGTATTTTCTCAAATATTATTTTTTTGGTCTATTGACCTACTTAAAATGTAAGTTCTGTGAGGGTTGTGATATTATCATTTAACGTCATTGATCCAAAAGAGTTTGGTTTACATTGTAAACCAAAATAAGCATTTATTTAATGACTACATGTTCAATGAATTCAAGAAGGAAAAGGAAGAAAAGGAAAGAGACTGCAAAAGATAATGAAGACAGAAATGGTCAAGTTGCGGATGCTCAGGATACCTTCCATTTGCCACACCTATCCTTTTTCACCCATTTGGGGTTGATATGTTAACTTCTAAGTGCTGGCACTTGACAGTGGGCCCTCTGGCTGGGTTTGCCAAAAAGATATTATAGTACAGAGAGTGGCCCTCTTTTATGTATTTTTCAGTGAGGGAGAATAACTCCCCCACTGAATTGTTCAGGGATTTAAAAAGATAATTTATTCTCTCATAACTTTTAGTCACATATTTTGATTATTATAACATATAAAATTTAGTTGTTTATTTTCTAGTTGCTTATTCTGAAATAGTACCCCATAGAAACAGAATTTTAGAGCCTAATGAAGTGTTAGTGATTATCTAATTCAGCCCCAGATTATACAGATAAATAAATGGAAGCCCAGAGGAAGAGAGCAGTTTGTTAGTCACATGCTGACAAGAGACAGAAACAGGATTTGAGCTGAAGTCTTCTAACAAGTTACCAAGACTGAGGTGAAAGCTCTAAACAAGGCAAAACAGAATAAAACAGCCCTGGCCAGTGTGGCTCAGTTAGTTGGAGCATGGTCCTGTAAACCGAAGGGTCTTGGGTTCAATTCCCAGTCAGGAAAAATGCCTGGGTTGAGGGTTTAGTTCCTGGTTAGGATGCAACCAGTTTCTCTCTCCTCCTGCCTTACTCTAAAGTCAATGAACGTGTCCTTGGGTGAAGATTAAAAAACAAAGCAATAATGTATCTTTCACTGTTCATTAGACAGAGTAATGTAAATTAAAAGGAACACATCTCCATGATGAGTCCATGCAGGTCCATCTTTGTGTAGTATTATAGCTACTCACTGCAAAATTCCGGATTGGATTTGTTTCCAACAACTGGGGGAAAAAAGGATAGGTACTCAAATGTAAACCTTTCAGTTGTGATGTTGCCATGGGCACTTTCCCTCTCAAATTGCTAACAGCCAAGGCCAGACTGAATTGCATGATTATCTCTAAAACACGCAACAGTTTTGTAAAGGATTTGAGGAAAAAACGGTAATCTGATTTCCAGGTAGCAAAATTGTAGGGGCATTTTTTAACATTATTTGATGAGTAGGGCTGCTATATGTTTGTATTATTGGTAAATGGGTGAAAATCTATATTCAGTTAATAAAATTTATTTGAAAAACAGGCATGTAGTGGTTCATAAAAGCCTGAAAGATGCAGTTAAAAAAATATTATAGAGCTTGAATTGAGAGGAATACAAAGATTACAACTCCTGGAGAAGAAGACAGATGAAGGAAGGGAGAGTTTGAACTAAGTCAAACTTTGTCATTTGGCTTCAAAGTATGATGGTCAAGATTTACTGTACATTGGTGGCTGCACTAGGATGCTCATGGGTCAAGATGAATTAGCATGGGAGCTGCACCCTATCATTCCAAACAAATAGGTAAATGGACAAATAAAGGTCATCTTAGTAAAGAACAGAGAATAATAAAGTTGCTGTAAGATAGAAAAACAAGACATGCAAGAACTGATTCTCCAAGGAGGGCCAGAATCAAAACTTAAAAGTTGCTACCTAAGACCTATAGAGAATACTAATCTTTTCAACAAAGCTGGCAGCCAAATCAAGGCTAACAATGTTAAATAAAATACAGCATGATCTCTCTCTCAGCATCAGGCCCAGACCGAGACCCTCTTCTTAGCATGCAGTCTCTTTGCATCTTCTCTTAAGAGGGAGAAAAGTAAGCTTCTCATTAAAACTGGTACTGCACCAGAAACACTGACCCTAGCTCAGAAAAGAGCTTGAAAATCTCGTGTGAGATTTTTGCCTCAGTGTGCGGGAGTATGAAGAAGTGTGAGAGAAATACAGAGTATTTTTTAAAAGCTTCAAAAGGATCATTTTGGCAGGAAAGAATTTTGCAATTACCTGTAGAGTATTTGCTTGCTCTTGGGAAGAAGGTAAATGGCAACCTGGGAGAATTGTTTTTCCTTTTTTTCTCTCTCCCACTCCCCCTTTCCTTCGGTGTGTCCCTCTCCTTCTCCTCCAGTCCCTCCTCCATGCTCTTCTTCCTGCTTTCTTTTCTCTCCCTCATCTGAATGGCTGGAGCATCTGAAGCAATTGAAAGCCCAGATCTAGCAGACTTGGCACAGTGTTATTTATCTATTGTATCCAAATGTTGTCATAACATGGTCTTGGGGAGAAAATAAAGTAAATGTTCACTGTGGGTTAATAAAACATACACTAGAGGCTCTAATACTTTCAGTGTTAGAAAGGGTGTTGAACTTCAATTAGGCCAGCCCGTCCTTTCTGACCATGGATCTAAGTGACTTCAGGGGACTCTCCTTCCTCTGCTCAAACTCCTCAGTCACTGGACTTCACTTGCTCAGCTTCTTCTACTTCACCCATATTTCTCATGGCTACAAAAATCTTTTTTTCTTTCCGTCTGAAATTTACCTCCTTGTAGCCTCTGAATATTAGTTTCCTTCTTTTTCCCTAAGCTACAAAATATTGAACTCTAATTCCCTTTTCATATGGCAACTATTAAAGTATTGAAGTAATAGTTATTTGTTGCTGCCTGTCTTATTTAGGCAAGAATTTCTTAATTATTGAACTCTTCCTTCCAGGCATTCTAGGGATTCTGGACTCTTTGAGGTCCTGCTCACTTACCTCTGGACCTGACTTACTG
The DNA here is from genome assembly GCA_004026585.1 of Noctilio leporinus. Classification (NCBI taxonomy): domain Eukaryota; kingdom Metazoa; phylum Chordata; class Mammalia; order Chiroptera; family Noctilionidae; genus Noctilio; species Noctilio leporinus. Next base: position 35,251 of record PVIW01000502.1, read on the forward strand.
TCACTTTAAAAACTACCACTTGGACCTGGCTGGTGGCTCAGTGGATAGGCACAGGCCTGCAAACCCAAAGGTCATTGGTTTGATTCCCAGTCTGAGCACAGAACCAGGTTGTAAGCCAGGTCTCCAGCCAGGTCCTTAGTTGGAGGCAGGTAAAAGGCAACCATACATTGATGTCTCTCTCCCTTTTTTCCTCCCTCCTTGCCCTTCTCTCTAAGAATAATGAATAAAATCTTAAAAAAAAAAAAAAAAAAAAAAGCTACCACTTTGTAGCTGGTTGGCTTTGGGAAAATTAATCAACTTCTCTGTGCTTTTGCTGCCTCTTCAGAACACTGAAATGATAATAACCACTTGTGTACTATAATTCATACAAAACAATGAAAACAAATAAATCTCAGGTGATCAATAAATGCTTATTACTACTACTATCCCTCTGTAGATAGCCACATCTCCACTTTGGTGAGTGTGCTTCCATTAATGAATACCATTTGCTTTCCTGGGAATCCCACCATTCCGTTTGATGGCATTGAGCCTAAAATCAGTCAAAACTTGTGTAGATTTCACTTATTTTCTGCCATGTACACATTATAGTTCCTAAAATTGTATTACTTATTTTTGTAATTCAAAAACGATATTGGGGTGTTGATGCTCCTTGTGAATTTTTCTATAATTCCCAGTCAGCTCTCATTTTTGGATTCTCTGTAGTTATTCTTTCAAACCCATTCCACTTCCTCAAACCTTGGATTCTACTATTTCTTCCTCACAATCTGACATGTTTTCTTTAAATGAGAAAATTTAAGCAATTAGAAAGGGATGCCTCCTCATTCTAGTACCAGCGTTCTAACCCAACTGCATCCATATTCATGTTTTCTTTCACCCTGCCCATTAGTTTGGAATTTTCTATTTTCATGGAACAAAGCTCAGGTTAATCCCTCCAGCTTTCCTGGTCCCCTCCCAGGTAACTTGCTAAAGTTTAAAAATAATTATTTCTCTTTCCTTTAGTTTCACCATCTTATTCTCTAAATTCTCCTTATCAGAACTAAATGTTCACATATCTTTCTTTTTAAAATATATATGTTAAGGTTTAGTTCTATATTGTATATGTTATGCTTAAAAAAAAAGGATAATTATAATCAACCTTGCAAGTGCCTATAAAGAAGTAATTGGATTTGTTGTTTCTAGTTTTTACCCATTCACTCCTTGATTTCTTGTCCTTGTCTCTATGAAAACTGCTGCAACATTTGACAAGTATTGTTCAGTCACACCTTCTATAAACACTTTTCTCTTGGGACCCATTATGCCAGAGTCTCTTGATTTTCCTTCTCCTCTCTGGCCATTTCCTATTAATATGCTTTGTGGGTGTTTTTCTCCTACCAGTTTTAATGTTCTTTACAGTTTAGACACTTTTCTCCCAAAGAGAAATCTACACACTCTCCCAAGGCAAATTCATCCACTTCTAGGACTTAAAAACCCACTGTATACAAATGGACCTCACATATCTCCCATCTGCTTTCCTCTTTTTTTCTTCCTGAAGTACCCCAAATTTAGCACATCCATGAAAGAACTTGTCATGTTCTCTTCTATTCTACTGCCAAGCCTATGTTGTTTTCTCTATGCCTTTCAGTAAGTCATTTCTACTTCCAGCTGGTTTCCTTAACAAGGCTGGGGACCATCTTTGTTTTTCTCTGATTAATTTCATCTATACAGCTAGACTGATTCTTGTAATACCTAGATTTTACATTGTTAGTGCGATCCGGAAAACTTATTATTTTTTAAACCAGAGCCACTTGTCTCCAAGCTTTAGGTATCATTCACATGTTCACCTCTTCCCTAAAGATCCTGGCTGCAATATACAGAGCTACCTTGGGGAAATTATTTCTGCATGATGGTATATGAGTCATTAAGTTCTGAACTCCCATGGAACTTCATGACATTAATTCTTTCTTTCTGATGTTTGTTTTACCCTCCTCTGTCCAACACTTGTTCACCATGGTGGAGGCGAGAGTGGCTTCCTATGGAGCTTTTGAAGAGCACTAGTTACTGAGGGCAGCACAGGGGTCCCTACCGTAGATCAATTGAATCGAACTCCTGGGGATGGACCCAGGCAGATACCTTTTGTGAAAGCTCTTCTGTGGATTCTAATGAGCTGCCAGGGTATTCAAGTCACTGGCTGAGAATTGCAAAGCTGGGAGAGGACAGGTAACAGCCAGCATGAATGGGACAGCAACCTGAGATTCAAGGGGACAAGGAAGAATCACATCAAAGGTAAAAGTTTTTCAACCTTTGCAGTGTTTGCTGTCCCAGATTTTTATAAGTTCCTTACACCTTTGGAACTGGCCAAGGAGGCTGCAATTTTGCCATTTCTCTGAGCTTATTAACATTTCACCATTGGTTTTGCAACGGCACACACATTTCTTCTCAGTTTTTAAACTTGCATAGTATTTTTAAAATTGTACATTTCAGCTACTTTTCAAAAATCATTCACAGGTTAAAGTGTAAAAAGCCTTTTATACTTTTCTTTTCCCCAAGCTCAGTTAAGGATTCCATCCTGCTTGTTCTCAAAGCACTTGAAACAATTACCTGTTTGTACTTACTTTCTCGTATTTTGATTTATTTTTGTTTGTTTGCATGTTAGTTTCTTACTCTGGACTGTGATAAGCTGAAAACAGAAAGTGCCTGGTATATAACAAATATTCCATAAATATTTCTGGACTGTATGATTAGGTGAATGGATGATGTATATCCTTTGACCCTCTTGGCTTATAGATATGCAACTTTTATATGTTTATATTTGGTTGTACATAATCCATTTTATTATTTTACCAAAATGTGAATTGAGCACATCTGTGTGAGGGATCCTATTCTTGGCACTTTATTTCTATACCAATTTTGTCCATTTTATACATAAACTTCTGGAGTTTGAGGTATAGGCATCTCATTTTCCTGCACATGAGCACATTTTTTTTTTTTTGAAAGCCTTCAAACCCTCTCAGACTCTGTTTCTTATAGAATTTAAGTCCATGGCATTATGCCTACCTTTTCCTGAACTTTTTGGAATCCACAGTCTTCCTATTTCTTCAAACTCTAAGGTACCAGTGTAACTTTGCTCAGAGTTTTTTACTGCTTCAGTCATAAATTGTTTCTGATTGGTTAGCATGGGATTTACAAAGCTCTTTTCTTGTTAACTCCCTTTCCATCTGAGCAAGACTGATCAAGAATACTTTATGCCAATGGGATCCCAGTGATTAAAGCTCAAGCCACTAATGTGAGCTGCCTGTGGTCCCATGGCTGTTTTGATGAGGAAAGCCACCTCCCTTTCCTCCTTTTTGCCTGGCAGTTTAGAGTACACTTGAATAAAATCATGTATTTTCTTCTCCCCTTTTACCTTTAAAAGTAGATGGCTTTATATCATACAACTCTTTATTTCCCCCTCCCAGATATGTAAGATGAATTAATTTTAAAGATCTGCTGTACAACATAGTATCTCTAGTCACAAAACTGTATTGTGCACTTTAAAATTTTGTCAAGAGGGGAGATCTCATGTTCAATATCTTTACCAAGGACAAAGAAAGGGGACCCAAAGAAATTTTGCAGGTGGTGGATGTGTTTCTTACCTAGATTATGGTGATGGTTTCATGGGTTTATTCATATATCCAAACTCATTAAATTATATACATTAAATATGTGTAATTTTATAAAGCAATTATACTTCAGTGAGAGTCTTTATACATGATATTGTTCATACATTTAAGAGGTATTAAAAAAGCAGATAGCTTTAGCAGACTACTAACCCAAAATATATGTATTTCCAGGTAGGCGTATAGTTATTGATAACCTCCTACCTCCCTATCCTCTTCAAAATTTCAATCAAGTCAGCACTTTTACATTAAGAAAGTGAACCCTTCTACTGCTATATGAGTTAAGGCTTTATTGCAACAGCATTCTATGCTGGCCATGTTTTTAAATTTAACTGTGTTTTCGTTATTGTTACTGTCTCATCAGTTGTGCTTTGTTATATACACACAGACACACACACACACACATATGGTTTAGATAGATATCCTATTTTCCTGTCTCAAATTCTTTTCATCCTGAATTAATTTTCTAGTTTTCTTCCAATGCTGTAATGTTACCTGTGTTTGCTCTGTTAACCTAGAACATTTCTGTTTCCTTCTCCGATTTTAATTTATAGTCCCCATATGGAATCATAGATGTAATGCAATTCCTTAGAAATCCCATCAGTTTTTGTAGACACAGATACATTTATTCTAAATTAGTATGGAAAGGCACAATCCTTAAAATAACTAAAATACTCTGGGTAAAGGAGAATAAGATGGGAGGAATTACTCTGTCTGATGTTGTTTTTACCATACAACTACAGCAATCAAGGCAATGTTGCATAGGCAAGAGAGGGGGACACATAGACCAATGGAACAGAATATAGGAATCAGAAGTAGACCCACACAAATGTGGTCAGGTGAGTTTTATAAAAATTTTAAAAAATATTGGGGTAACATTGGCTAATAAGATTGTATAAGTTTTAAGTGTATTAATTCTATGATTCCTTACCTGTATATTTGTGTTTACCACTCAAAGTTGAATCTCCTTCTGTCACCGTATATTTGATGCCCTTTCCCCTTAACTACTGACCTCTCTTTCCCTCTGGTAACCACCAGACTGTTGCCAGTGTCTGTGAGTTTTTGTTTGTCTTATTCATTCATTTGTTGCTTTCAGTTTTATATCACAAATATGAGTGAAATCATATGATTCTCACCTATTTCTGACTGACTTATTTTGCTTAATATGATATTCTCAAGATCCACACATGTTACCACAAATGGCAGTCTCATTTTTTTTCACATGGCTGAGTAGTATGCCATTGTATAACTGTACCACATTATCTTTATCCAGTCATCTATAAAGGGCACTTTGTTTATTTCCATGTCTTCGCCACTATAACTAATGCTGCAGTGAACATAGGGTTCCATATATCTTTACAAATAATCTTCACATTTTTTTTGGTAAATACCTGGAAGAGGGGGTTGCTGCGTGATAAGGTAACTCTATTCTTAATTTTTGGAGGAACCTCCATACTGTTTTCCATTGTGTCTGTACCGGTTTACGTTCCCACCTGCAGTGAATGATGGTTCCTTTTATCTACAACCTCTCCAACACTTGTTAATTCCCTGTCTTGTTGATAATAGCCATTCTAACAAGTGTGAAGTGGTATCTCATTTTAGTTTTGATTTGAGGTTCCCTAATAGCTGGTGAGGTTATGCTCAGCTGATTTTTGACAAGGTGCAAAAGCAATTCAGTGTAGGAGAATAATAGCCTTTTCAACAAATGGTGTTATAGCAATTTGATATTCACTGGCAAAAAGAAAAAGAAAAGAACCTCAAACTAAGCCTTACACCATATACAAAAAATAAACTCAAAATGGATCACAATTGAGTGCAAATAAAACTTGGAGAGGGGGAAAAAAAAAAAAACAAAATAGAGTACTTTTCAGATCTAGTGCTAAGCAAAGTTTTCCTATACTTGATTTCACTTATCATAAGCCAAACAGGAAAAATTGATGAAGTGGATCTAACAAAAACAAATTTTTTAACTTTGTGAAAGTCAATGTGAAAAGGATAAAGTTACAAGGTACAGAATGGTAGAAAATCTTTGCATTGAAATATAAACATATTATAAAATACTGCTCAGTAATAAAAATAAATGAACTATTGGTATACATAATAAACTGGATGAATTTCCAATTATGCTATGCAAAAAAAAAAAAACATAAATTCCAATGCACTAATATAACACTTTGAAATCATAAAATTTAGAAATAAAGGACAGTTTTTTTTTGTGGAGTGTAGGGGCAGAATGGGGGTTGTGCATGATTATAAAATGCAACCTGAAAGGTCGTGCACATTTGTAACTGTTCATTATTTTGACTGGTGATTGGTGAATGTATGAATCTACATAGGTAACAAAAGTTTGTAGAACTTAATACACAGCCACACCCTTCACACACACACACACACACACACACACACATAATACAAGTAAAACTAGGGAAATCTGAATAAAATTAGTTGATTATATACTTGTTAATCTTCAGGTAGTATAGTTTTACAAAATGTAGTTTAGGAGAAAAATTGGCAAAGTATACAAAGGATGTGTCTATAATTTTTTACAACTGTGTAAATTTGTAATTATCTCCAAAATAATTTCATTGGGAATTTAGGTAATTTATAGTATTGTGTCGGCTAACCATAATTTTTTTCTTTTTGTGTGTGTGGAGCAGTTTAAAATCATCTACTGGGGATAATATACGTCTTATACTTCTTTATATACAATATATTTGGATGTATCATGATTTGAGAAAAAAAGAAAATTTGGAAATTGAAAAGTAGATATAACCAATGTGGAATGAAGGCAATGAAATATGTATCTTTTTTTACAGTGATCAATTTAAATTTTGTGAGGACATATGGTCAATACCTGTAATTTGTAATTATTGATGAGGTAAATTAATAAGCATTGATTCACAGCAGAGAAACTTTAGGGTAATGTGTTTACTAGACTCTTTTATGTGTTACAACATATGAAAAATAGAGCACAAAAACATGGGACATTGTTAAACAGTTCTCAAAGGAGATAGTCTAGACTAGATACCTATCCCATCTACATGGTTTGGTAATAATGGTACCAACTCTACCAGAAATAAGATGATGCCCATAAATAGTCTCCCATTTAGAACTTATAATGCAAATATAGCTATGTGTATAAAACTTTCATGTTCCAAACCAAGTGTTGACAAATGTAGATTCATTTAAGGACTTGAATTATATTAATATTATGCGCTGAGTCGCAAACAAAGTCACCAGTTACCCAGAGGAGCTAAGTTGTTAGCTTATGTCTGAGAGTATCAGATCAACACAGGGTTAAAAAGGAAAATATTTTCTACTTGACAATAAAATTTTATTTAAATATGAGGTTAAGTTAGCCTTCCAATTCCAATTAGTATGATTTAAATATTTATCCTGTAAAGTTTATATAATTCATAGTGTATTCAATCACAATTTGGGAATGGTTTGTTATTCTCAGTTAAGTAATGGGAACACCACCCGATGTTTGTATAATCTTATCTATCTATCTATCTATCATCTTATCTATCTAAGCTTTCTTTTATATATATAAGATTTTAAAAGGCCTTTCAATAGATCTGCTTAATGAGTTTGGTATAAATATGGGTTGTTTCATGAATAATCACCAGAACTCACTGCCCTGGGGATTCTAGAGTAGGGCCATCAACAGCTGAAATATTGACGTTTTTATGTTATTAAAGAAACTGGCAAGGATGTCTTGGCAGAAATAATAAATCAAATACCAAAGAGTGTCCTAATAAAGTACTCCTTGCCCCTTATTCTCCAATCCATGTACACAAAAGCTTATTGGTAACTGTAGGCTTTTAAAATACTTCAGAAATATTTATTCTATGTACTTTTGAAGATGACAGGCATTTGTATTTATCACCCTGTTTGGAAATATTCCTAGCCAAGGGAATGGTTGAGCTCAGGTGAATGCACAGGTGCTTGTATTACAGTTATAGCACAGTGAATAACAGTGGTAGGTTAAGTGCATTGTAGCAAATTGAAGAGTGGAGATATGCCAAAGCCAAATATCTTGGCAGCAATTCAGACCCTGCAACATTCTGCATAACCTGTGTGTAGGGTAAGTAATTTTCTACCTGACCTGCTGATTGTCTGTGAATAGATTCAGTACTGCTTAAATGACATTGTCATATTTTCTAGGTGGAGGGAATGTAAGGGTTGACTTCAGGATTATATATGTATGTATTTTAGAGAAATATTGCCATTTTTATTGGAGGCTTTTTCTGAAGAAAATGAAAATTTTGGTTATCTTTATCTCACTCTGTGCTTGTAGTTTAAATTACACACGGGAAGTTAGGAGACAGAGGAGCCTGACACCCTCCCTCCGCCCCCGCAAAACATCTAAAAGTAAGATGCTTTCTTGGTCTTCTGGCATTTTTATCTGCATCTCATGACACTAAAGTAGGAGATACCTGCCATCCATTTACCTACCAATGTGCATTATCACAGAAGGAGGGAACAGGCTCACGTAAGTTCTGTGTCCTCAAACCTTTGCCTTGGCGTTTCTATAGGTTTGCTCATCAATCCAAATGTGATCTGCTCTACTAATCTTCCTCTGTCTGCAGAGTCTCTAGAGGAATGAGAGCCCACTAGTCAGAAGAAATAACAAGCCCTGGCTGGTGGCTCAGTGGATAGGTGCTAACCTGCTAACCTAAGGGTTGCTGGTTCAATTCCTAGCCATGGCACATAAATAACCAGGTTGCAAGCCAGGTCTCCAGCCAGGTTCTTGACTAGAGGCAGGTGAAAGGCAACCATACATTTTGTTTCTCTCCCTTTCTTCCTCCCTTCCTGCCCTTCTCTCTAAAAATGAATAAAAATAAATCTTTTTAAAAATAAGAAGAAATAACATGTAGCACACATTTTGATGTACTTTTAACAAAGGGACAATAATGCTGACCATTGCTATTTTGCCAAGTACAGTTTTAAACGTTAAGACTTAATGATTCTAGTGTGAGGATCCTGGATTCCACGACCTACCAAACTAAACTTAAGACTTTTTTCCCTCACTTTTCATCATTAAAAAGAACAATAATCTCATATCAAATATATTTCAAGGAAACCTATAATCTTTTCCGCAATTTTCAAGTTAAGAAAACTATCCTGAATGATCAGGTAATTATAATAATCTATAGATGTTCATGTTATCTAATTCATTTTAAAATGTAATGACTTAAAACAACAACAATAATTTATTATCTCATTTTTCTGTGGGTTAGGAGCAGTCATAAGCCCTTGCTCAGATTCAAGGTGAGGGAACCCAGATATGAGCCCTCAGTGGAAAAAATGTTAGATTCATTTCTAGAAAAGCATGTGAGATAAGATATGTATTAGTATGGCCATCCTAAAAAGTACATTATGCCAGAGCAGGCGTATTTATTTTTTCTTGTGAAGAAACTTAACAAGATTGGTGGCTTAATCAAACATCTAAGTGTGTGTGTTTAATGGGATTTACAAATTTAAATTTGATGTATTTTCCAACAGCATTAAATCATCTTCAAATGATTTATTTTAATTATTATAATTTTCCTTCCTAAGGATAGATTACAGGCTACCATTTACAAAACTCTTCTGTTTCTTTGTTGTTATAAAGAACACTCAACTACACATGTACATATATTTATTGATAGAGTGATTCCTTTAATTTTATCATTTAGGAATTGCATTTAGGGGTTGATGATTCTTGGTGTAAGTTCATTTGCTCAGTGATGTTTTCATGGGTCTAGGCTCCTTTCAGATGCCTGCTATGTTAGCCTTGATACAGCTCCCTTGCAGATAACTTGTCTACATCCAGGGTGGGAAGAAGACAAAAGGAAAAAATGTCAAAGAAACATATCCTAGTGAATCCTGATTATGAATATAGAAAAAAAATCCTTTCTGGGTGAATAGTAGCTAATATTGGCATGTGATCAAGCGGAACAACTGGGGCAACAAAATAAGTATTTGGTCTTCCAGGTATTTGAGTTCTATTTTGTTTTGTTTTGTTTTTAAGTAGGTCCCCTACAAACAGTCTGTAATACAGAAAGTCACAGGCAGAAAGTTTATTGAGGTGTGATCTTGGAAGAGAAACCTTGTAAGGAAGGGAGGAAGGCAGGCGGGATGGAGGAGAAGCTAGCAAGGGAGACCTCGCCTGATCTTTTGGGGTTGGAGCTCAAATGATCTTTGAAATTTGTCACAAATTGAGTCAAGGGGGCTCAGCCTCCCCGGAAGGAAAGATAGTCTCCTACATCCAAGGCAGTTCTTAGTGAGAATCAACAGCAGATATTCCCAGCAGCTGAAAGATGGGCACATGAGTTCTGAAAAGGGAAGCTGGCTAGAGTTGCACCATATGCAGAGCAGTAGGAAATCAAAAGGAAAGTAGAGTTGAGGGTAGGCATTGTCGGAGCCAACTTATCTGCATAATATGCATTTACCCTTTTCTATTTTACTGTTTCCCAAATATTTCACATGAACACTCATACATTTTGAAATCATCAAACTTTTGAATATTTGAAGTAATATATATGTGTGTATATTTATAATGCAAAGAGTTCATCCATAGTATGATAGATGCTGTAGAAAAGAAATCTTTCTTTGAAGAATCCAAGAATTTTCATGATTGCAGTAATAAATTAAAAGCAACATATGTGAAGCAGAAAGTTGGACTTGGTTAATTTGTCTGGGTAATTTTTGCTTTATTTACATATTTATTTAATCATAAAACAACAGTTTTAGAATGATGCTGTTTTCCAATGATAGCTTTTTAAACTTGTTATGAACTCCTAAAACAATGTATGCACAGCACTTCTAAATAGATGCTTCAAATAGTTTTGGAGGGAGATTTTGAAAAGCTGGAATTTAGAAGTACTTGCATTTATATTATCATGCACTATTTTAAGAGAGATGATGTGTTACCACTAGCCCGGCCTATTTAAGGGCACTACTTTAGATCCAGATGGAGGCCTTTGAGGTTAGTCATCTGCATGGCAAATGTTATAGGTAAAATACAAGATAAAAGCAGGGAGAATTCAATTTCTGGATCCTAATATCTGTACTGTCACTTCTCCTTTTTCAAATTATGTTCCTTCATGTTTTCATAGATTAACCTAGATTTCATCTGTAACTATTAACAGAGTAAAGATAAATCTTAGTATTTTACTGGACCCCCTTTAAAAATCAGCTATTGTCACAGACTGCAAGTTTTAAAATAATGAAAGAAAAATTTCAACACTAGCTTAAATTTTGGATATTAACCTTATTAGATGTATTGGCAAATATATTCTCTCATTCTGTGGGTTGTCTTTCATTGGTGGTTTTCTTTGCTAGCAAAAACTTTTTACTTTGATATAGTCCCATTTGTTTATTTTTCCTTTTGTTTTCCTTACCTGAGGAGATGTATCAGATAAAAGATTGCTACTAGGAATGTCTGAAATTTTACTGCTGATACTTCCTTTCAGGATTTTTATGGTGTGGGTTCTTTGATCCATTTTGAGTTTATTCTTGTGTGCAATGTAACAAGGTGGTCTAGTTTCATTTTTCTGCATGAATCTGTCCAATTTTCCCAGTACCACTTATTGGATAAACTATCTTTAGCCCATTGTATGTGCTTGCTTCCTCTGTTGAATATTAATCAATTATAATGGCCTGGGTTTATTTCCAGGCTCTCTATTCTATTCCATTGATCTATATGTCTGTTTCATGCCAATACCATCCTGTTTTGATTACTATGGCCTTATAGTACAGTTTGATATTAGGTAGCATGAGTCCTCTGACTTTGTTCTTGTTTCTCAGAATCGCTGTTACTATGTGGGGCCTTTTGTGGTTCCATATAAGTTTTTGAAACATCTGTTTTAGTTCTGTAAAATATGTCTTTGGAAACTTGATAGGAATTGCATTGAATCTATAGATTGCTCTGGGAAACATGGAAATTTTAACGATGCTAATTCCTTCTACACAGTATGTACGTCCAGTTATTTGTATTTTCTTCAGTGTCTTATAGAAATATGGGTCATTTACATGATGAAATGCTACTCAGCTGTAAAAAAAAGAAAGAAGGATGGAAGGAAGGGAGGAAAGAAGGAAGGAAGGAAAGAAAGGAAAAAAGAGAGAAAGAAAGGGAGGGAGGGAGAAAATGTTACCCTTGGTGAAAGCATGGATGGACTGAGAGAACACTATGCTAAATGACATAAGCCAGTGAGAGAAAGACTGATACCATAAATTTCAGCCATGTGGAATCTAATGAACAAGCTGAATAAACAAGCAAAATAGAAACAGACTCATGGAGAGAGCGCAGGATAACAGCTATGGAGAGTAGGTTAGATCAAACAAAAGGGACAAAGGGCTCATGGACAATAGTGTGGTGATTGTGGGGAGAAAGGGGGTATAACACGGGCTAAGTGGTAATAGAAAATACAATAAGAATTAAAAAACAAGCTGGCTTAAACACTCATTATAACTTACAATATTTACTTGGGTAAACAATTATAATTAATTACTTTCTGTATGGTTTAACTAATTACCACAACATTTGAGTCTTTCCCCTCAGGACTTCATAGCTCCCAAAAGAGTGATTTCCAGTATACTTATGGCATTATTACAAAATATTCTACTATTCAGTTTGCTAAACACAGATGTAAAACTAGCCCCTGGCTTATCAATTCTATTAGCAAAACAACAGGAAATGAGTTATTAACCAAAAGAGAATATAAATATGATATTTTTAAAATACAAAGAGAAAAGAATCCATATTGTTTACATGTTATGCTTCATAGAGAGAAAGTGGAAAGATCAGAACGAGAGGAAAAGTATGTGGGAATCTCAATGTCTAGAAGATAACAAAAATTGGTGAGAGGGGAAAACAATTGTTTGAATAAAATAAGGGGTGAAAAAAATAAAAGAGAATGACAGTTCAGAGTTCAGAAATCAGTAAAGGTGGATCGACTGTGGTACTGAAAGATTTTCAACAGGACCAGCTGTGATTGTGGCAGGATGTTGACTCTGGAGAGTGAAAAGTTTAGTTTAATAAAGGTGGGGAGAGACAGGATAGGGTGGGCTTTGTTTGAGAAAGCAGAGTAGGTGTGAAGGATAAACTACAGAAAATAATAGGAACTGGCATTATTCTACCTATGGGAAAAGAATGAACAATCTGAGTTTATAGTCTATTGCTGGAGACAGGGAAAAAAATGCATCCAACTAAAATAAATATGTTGAGTGGAAAGTGCCAAGAGAGAGAAGATAACGAATTGTATTTGAGTTTCCAGTGACTGTTAGAGATGTCTGCAACGCAAGATTAAAAGCAAGCCATTTACAGAAAAGATTTCTAGTTCTTCATATACTTCAGTGTGAAGGAATTTTGGACAAAGATTCTGAGGAGGATTTTGCCTACCTAATACCTGCAGAGGAAGCCTAGATTAGCATTTCTTAGATTCAAGTTTTTTCTTGAATATGTAAGTGGTACAAGCTGACAGTCTTGTCTCGTTCCTCTATTGGGGGAGGTGATAATGAGCAGTAAGGGTCCAAAGGGTGGGCTGCTAGAGGGAAGGAAAACGCTGTGCCTGGACAGTGTCATTAGCCCTCCAGTAATTCCAGCCATAGCTGTGGCTTTGTGCAGGGCTGACAGTTGTCCATAATGTTAATTAACAAACGGGAGATGCAAGGCGTGGATGTGCTTTCCAATGCTTGGCAGCCCAAGGCAGGAACAGTGTGGAGTAGTCAGAGGCTGAAGGTGACCTAGGACTCAACTGTTTCTGGCTACTTAGCATTCAAGGAGGATACTCCTGCTCTCTGTCCAGTCCCACAGGAAAGGCCCTCATTCAGGGTATCATCTCAGAGGTGAGAGAGCCCACACCCTGCCCACAAGAGCCAGGAAAGGAAGGAACTTGTGTCATGACTTTTGGAACAAAACTACCCACAACCTGCAAGGCCAGAATGCGGTGGGCTTGCTTTCTTCAGAGGTATAGCCTGGCAACTTTCAGAATGCTCCAGGTGTCACACCAGCAAGCCAACTTTCTGAAGCAGGGGCCAGAACCTGACTGATGGTGCAAGATGCTCTCCAGCTCCTACAGCTGGGAGCAGTGCTCATGAGAGCCCAGGCCCCGCTCACGCAGACATGTGGAACCATGGAACAGTTGTACGTAGAAACAGCTTTGGTGTGGCCTGCTTTCTTGAATTTGATTAAACTTTTACATTGCTTGGGATAAGAATTGAAGAAGAAAAATAAAACCTTAACACATAGGAAATATTGTTGTAAAGATAGAAATGGAATGATGTAAAAATTTAACTAGGTTTGATTAGACATTTCACTTATTTACTAAATATAACTTTTAATTTTATCCTAAAATTTCTGCTTTTATAGTATTCAGAAATCTTCCAAGACTGGGCTTTATTGAAACTTTTTTTTTTTTTTAAGATTTTTATTTCATTATTTTTTAGAAAGAGGGGAAGGGAGAGAGGCAGAGAGGGAGACAGACATCAATGTATGGTTGCTTTTCACCTGCCTCCAGCCACAGACCTGACTGGACACCTGGTTTGCAACCTTGTTATGTGCCCTGGCTGGGGAATCGAACCTGCGACCTTTGGGTTCGCAGGCCGGTGCCTTATCCACTGTGCTACCAGCCAGGGCTATTAAAACTTTTATGTTTCCTGTTAACACATATCTTTTACCAAGGTAGTCATAGTCATAGTTTTAAAAACAATTCATTTGATACGTAGAAACCATCTCTCTTTAAGATTAAAAAAAATAAGCCAACTGTTTTTAAATGCTTCATTGCACTTCTTTTTCTATTTTTTATCTTTATTGTATTTTTCCCATTACCATTTAGTCCTCTTATACCCTCTGCCCCCTCCTGCAATCACCGCAGGATTGTTGTCCATATCCATGAGTCCTTTTCCCTTTTTGCCCAGTCCTTCCACTCCCTACCTTCATCCCCCTTAACTGTCAGCCTGCTCTCTCTCTATGAGTCTGTCTCTATTATGCCTGCTAGTTCAGTTTGTTCACTAGATTCCACATATGGTGTTTGTCTTCCTTGGACTGGCTTATTTCACTTAGCATAATGTACTCCAGTTCCATTCATACTGTCAAAAAGGGTAAAATTTTCTTCTTTCCTATGGCTAAGTAGTATTCCATGTTGTAAATGTCCCATAGTTGTTTTATCCACTCATTTGCTGATGGACACTTTGGCTGTTTCTATATTTTGGAGATTGTAAATAACATTGCAATGAACACAGAGGTGCCTATGTTCTTTCAAATGAGTATTTTGGGTTCCTTTGGATATATTCCCAGAAATTGGATCATTGGGGCAAAAGGCAGGTCCACTTTGGAGTTTTTGAGGTAACTCCATACTGTTCCCCACAGTGGCTGCACCAGTCTACGTTCCCAACAATGGTGTAAAAGTGCTCTCCTTCCCCCACGTGCTTGCTAATGCTTGTTCTTGTCTTTATTCTGATGCTCATCATTAATCAGCATTTTACTCATTTAATATTTATTTCATTTTGTGTACTTACATGTTAATCTTCCATTTTTTGAAGCCTGAGAAGTATTTTCCCCTGTTGTCTGTTTTCCCTTGTGTCTAAAATAGGCCTAATACAGAATAAATATTTGTTGAATTTGTTTTCTTTAGTCTACTGTAAACAGATTAATTATAAACTTTTGTAGAGAAGGCAATATAAAGAAATTTTATTTGCAACATTGACTTGAATTCATTCAACCTGACAGAAGGTCTTTTTTTTTAAAGGTTTTATTCATTATTTTTAGAGAAAAAGTCAGGGAAGGAGAAAGAAATGGAGAGGAACATCAATATATGGTTGCCTTTCACCTGCATCCGGCTATGAACCTGGCTGGAGACCTGGCTTGCAACCTGGTTACGTGCCCTGACTGGGATCAAACCAGTGACCTTTGGGTTTGCAGGCCAGTGTCTATCTGCTGAACCACCAGCCCGGGCTACTGACAGAGGCTCTTTGAGCACACCACTACTTGCAATCTTAGAGCTGCAAGGAGGGGTAGGATGGTTTCTGTCAAGGACGTCACAATTTAACCTTGTGCAGATGGAACTAATGTATTGATTTGCTCTAATTAAGGAAGGTTAATCATAAGGGCTCACTCTTTTGTCTCCATCTTCCTCTCTAGTGCTATAGGAACTATTAATTATATTATAAAACACTCAAGATTACATGGCAAGTGTCTCATCATTATCGTATTTTCTAATAACAGCCACTACTCACATTATGCACCCAACATCTCCGTGTGCTATAGAGGTACCAGGGATAGTTCAGGTCAAACATACGATGGATATCCTTGCTAAACTTACAGAGACATGAATCTGATTTTCTTTCCATCCTATGTCATGTGGCTTAGCACACTCCACTGTTAATCATGTAATTTAAATCCAGAAACCATCCAAAGAGCCCCCACAAGATTTGGGGAACCTAAGGATGAGGGGAACATAGAAATCTGTGGGGGACCCCCAACCCGCAGAGATCCCCTAGTGCTGCAGATGAAATGAATCTTCCCAGGCAGCTCGTGCTAGGGGAGAGAAGGTTGACCAATGTCTGATAAGGGCCTCAATAGTCCACTCCCACAAAGGGAGTTAATGTTAGCTGTGAGACCCCCCACTTCTTTTATGAAAGTAAAGAATGTATCTGGGTGCGGGTGTTGCAAAGAATTAGGGAGTCAGGTAGGTGGTGGCTGTCTCATCTACATCTGAGAAGTGTATACAATATGATTCAATTAACTTTAGCATATTCTGTCTCAGAAACCCATTTCTCTTTCTGCCACTTGAGAGGTCAGGTTACTGATCACAAAACTGCCTTGAAATTTGATGTCAACTTGAATGATAAGGAAGGCCAATTATAGAATTGTTTTGACTTATGCCCTTTATACAATGGTCCTGTTAATAAGGACTTACTGAAGTTTCATGCTTCATATTTATGCTTGACCCTTAGCAGTCAACAATGTATATCACTAGTTCAGGAAACAATGCTTTACTTTATAGTTTAGACATTTCTAATGTCTCTTTGGTTGTTAAATAGATTTTATTTGTTTTTTTTATATTTAGTTGACAGGTGGAACCTACTTTTATCCTTTGGGTGGTGGTTCTGAGGTGAGTAATAGTTTAATTTAGAGAGGGGCCTAGAGGAAATTGCCTTGCTGGTTTCACCATGATAATTTCCACTGTGCACCAGTGTGGTGTGTGTGAATCTATGTAGTTATATGTTGCTCCAACACAGAAGGTGAGAAGTACTTGTGGTAAGTGGGATTCCTACAGTAGTATATATTGCAGAACTGAATTTGAACTATATAATATATACATCAGATAATTTATGAGCAGCATCCATAGCAGTCTTGTGTGTGGGTTTACGTCTTATTTGTTTCTTTGTGAGGCACATACTGATGCAACATACTAAGGCCTGTGTGTCAGAACAGCATTGACATATGTCCACATAGACAAATGAATGTTTTCATCTTTAATAACTCATCGGAGAGGAACAAGTTCAGATGCACATTTGAATAGAGTTGGAGGTCAAGGGTAAGATGAGAAAAAAGGAAATGTGAAACTATTATAATTGCTTAGTAATAAGTACAGTCATCTTGTACCTTCTGCAGAGAGACAGACAGACAGACACACTCTATGCATGGAACACTCAGAATTTTAAACATGTTGAATTGTTATTAGGTCTGTTTGTGTGGTTGGATTTTATAGTTGTCAAAAGGCTTTGATTCAGTTGATATTTGTCATTGTATCAAGTAAATACGGGGGTAAAACCAGTGTCTAGATCTTCTATTGTGAGTTATTTTAAATGTACGGCCTATGAGACCATTAAAAATGACTTTTTACCTAGTAGCACTTAATTATTATATAATCTATATTTTCTGGAAACCTATTTTTAAATGGTTCTGTATTCTGAAACTTTGCAGTCTCATAATTAATGGGACACTCCTGATTGGTATTAAGTTCAAATACCAGTATAGATATTTTTCTTTTATTTTCTTCAAAATGAAAATTACTTTTGTTTTTCTGGATAGCAAAAACAATTGTAATAACTCAAACCTTACAATTTTAAAAATATGGAAAAGGGGCCCTGGCTGGTGGCACAGTGGATATGGCACCAGCCTGAGAGCCCGAAAGTTGCTGGTTTGATTCCCCGGCCAGGGCACACATAACCAGGTTGCAAGCCAGGTCTCCAGCCACGTCCCCAGCCACGTCCCCAGCTGGAGACAGGTAAAAGGCAACCATACATTGATGTCTTTCTCCCTCTCTGCCAAGAAAATATGGATAAGGAAAGTTGAAATTATCTTAAGTCTTACTCCTCAAAGATAACCAAGATTACCATTTTAGTGAACTTTTTTTTTCCCCCAAAGATTTTTTTCATTATTTTCAGAGAGAAGGGCAGGGAGGAAGGAAGAAAGGAAGAGCAGCATCAATGTATGGTTGTTTTTCACCTGCCTCCAGCTACGGACCTGGCTTACACCCTGGTTATGTACCCTAACTGGGAAATTGAAGCAGTGACCTTTGGGTTTGCAGGCTGGTGCCTATCCACTGAGCCACCAGCCAGGACTTAGAGAACATTTTAAATATCACGCTTTCTTACACATACACGCATAACTCATCTTTAATAAATGAGATCATACTATACATTCTTTTATTTTTCATTGGCATGTTTTCAAGGCAATACATATAGGACTATTTCATTAATCACTGACTTTTAAATTATATAACTATTTAGGGCAGCAAAGATACTTGAAAAAACTGTATGTGCAAATATACAGTTAAAAGTGAGATGTTCCCCCCCTGGCTGGTAGCACAGTGGTTAAGGCGCCGGCCTGCGAACCCAAAGGTTGCAGGTTCAATTCCCCAGCCAGGGCACATAACCAGGTTGCAAACCAGGTCTCCAGTCAGGTCTGTGGCTGGAGGCAGGTGAAATGCAACCATACATTGATGTCTTTCTCCCTCTCTGCCTCTCTCCCTTCCCCTCTTTCTAAAAATAATTAAATAAAATCTTTAAAAAAAAAAAAAAGTAAGATGCTTCTCTTTCTAGCAATAGTAATCAACTTCCTGTCCCATGTACAGCTCATGTTAATGGTTGGAGTTTATCACTATAAACTTTATACTTAGAATTATACATAATTGTACATACATAATTTTATTTAAATAGAAACATGCTTTATATACCTTCTAACATATTTTACTTAATTATATATTTGATATATTTTGCAAGCAGAAAGTTTTTTTCCCTTTTTTTACAGAATCATAATATTGCATAATAAAATTTATTCTACATTGACATATATTTACATTTCTTTTCATTTTTACAAATAAAGTTGAAGTGAACCTCCTGTCTGTTCACATGTGCAAGCATTTCTGGAAGACAGACCACATTAAATTGAATTGAGAAAGTATTGCACATTTTAAGTTTCCACAGATGAGGCTAAATTGCCTGTGAGAGGTTGGCAATTCACCTTCCACTTGCCTTTCCATATCCTGAGCAACAATAGATAATAGCAATCTTTTAAATTATTATAAGAGTGATAAAAATATAACTTTTTGGTAAAGTTCCCTTCCTAATCAATCAAGAGATAGATTGGAAAACTTTTTAATGTAATTATCAGTCACTGTATTTTGTATGTGAAGTATCCATTTGAATATTTTGTTTTTTTTATAATAAACTTTCTGGCCCTGGCTGGTGGCACACTGGATAAGGCACAGGCCTACAAACCCAAAGGTCACTGGTTTGATTCCCCAGCCAGGGCACATAATCAGGTTGCAAACCAGGTCTCCAAGCCAGCTCTGTAGCTGGAGGCAGGTGAAAGGCAACCATACATTGATGTTTCTCTTTTTCTCTGCCTCTCTCCATATCCCTCTCTCTGAAAATAATAAATAAAATCTTTAAAAATAAGATAAAATAAAATAAACTTTCTTATCAATGTTTAGAAGCTATCTATACCTTGTAGATAATAATCTTCCTTGAGTTATTATACATCAGAAATATTTCCATTCATCTTTTACATTTTGACCTTTTCATTATTTTGAAATTTAAAAAAAAATTGTGCAGTCATATATGCCAGCCTTTTACATATATTGAATTCCCCTGACCCTCCAAGTGGTAACCTATTGAGTCATCAGCATTATTTTTCTCATTGCTATGAAAAGCAAAATTTCTGTGTTTTAATTTCTCACTCATTTCTGTCTTGTAAGTACTCTTTTACATTTTTCTTTTTTGTAAATCATTTTTGCTAGCATTTCATATGTATATTAAAATTAACCTCAGTTCAACTTAGATCTAGTAAATTAATAAATAAATTTAGGGAGCTGACATTCTATTTTGCAAAACTGAGTATTTCTATCCAAAAATATAATCTTTCTTTTTATTTATTCAGTCATTCATACATGAGGTCTGTCCCAAAAGTATCAGCTGTGCAAACTGTTTTAATTAGATTCACATTGGCTTGTTACTTTTGGGACAGACTTCCTATATCATTAAATAAAAGGTAATATCTGTACACATACATACAAAGATATACATATATAGGTATAGTTGTACCTATTTCTGAATAAGTATATATACTATGAAATTTATAACTTTTTTTTGCTATTTTTTATGTATTTAATTTATTATTTTCAGAGAAAGGGGAAGGGAGAGAGGCAGAGAGAAAGAGAAACATCAATGTACGGTTGCCTTTCACCTGCCTCCAGCTACAGACCTGGCTGGAGACCTGGCTTGCAACCTGGTTACGTGTCCTGGCTGGGAATCGAACCAGCAACCTTTGGGTTCATAAGCTGGTGCCTATCCACTGAGCCACCAGCTCAGGATAGTTGCTATTATTGAAGAGACTTGTGTCACTGAAACTTTTCGTGCTAGCTGATACACAGGAAAGTAATATATGTTATTCATCCTATATGAAGCTATGTTTCTTAATATTCGGCATTTTAGATAATTATCTTGCATTCTCTAGGTGGACAATTTTGTCACCCAAAGATGTACATATTTTCTCTTGTTTTACAATATTTGTAGCTATCAGTTTTTAGTTTTATTTACATTGAGTAGAATTTTCAAAAAGTTATTGACTAACCTCAGTGACGGTGGGAAAGCTTATCTTAATATTAAATTTTGGGCAGGATATTTGCTTTAAGTTTCTGGAATTTGGCCTGTTTCAGTTAAGAATGATTCCTCTCTTCATTCACTAAGGTTTTTGTTCATTGGGCTTTGCTTTAGTAAGAATAAGCATAAATTACTCTTACATGTTTTTCTAAAATCTGTTGAAATATAGTAAAACAAGGAATTTCATTGTTTACTTTCTCAATCACAAGCACTTGGTTTAAACTACATTTTCTTGCTGTATTATTCTTTTATTAACATAGATATAATTTGCTAATACTTTATTTAGACATTTTATATTTAAATTAACCAAATTGCCTGATAACTCTATCTCCTGTCTCATTCCTGTGTAATTTTTCATCAGGTTACATAACAGTAAAATAAAATTACTGAAATGGGAGAGGCCCTAGAAATCAAATAATCTATTCCTCATTTTATAGATGGATAACCAAAGACAGAGTCAAATGTTTACACCAGCTAAACTAGTATCAGAGATAGGGCTATGTGATTTAAGGTTCATAAAGTTTGGGAGGCAGCTTGAGATTCAAAGTCCAAGAAACATCCAGAGTCCAGTTACATCTATGAGGTTCACCTACCTCTAGCTTCCTATTGTAAGAAAACTAGAGTTCTATTCTCTGACTCCGTCATGTATTTTCTTAATAAGTTGTGTTTCTTGAGATTTGCTTGCACTGCCTTTGATTTCTCTGGCAGTTCCAGCCCACATAACAGCTGTACAATCCATATTTGTTACTCCATGAAATTGTTTCCCTGCACCTTGCCATGCACTTTTATAGCACAATTCTGTTAAGTATTCCATAAAACTCATAATTCATGGTCACTTTTTGTTACTACAAGTAGCTGCAGAGCAGCACCGTTTCACCAGCAGAAATGGAAGCACTGGCTTGTTTAGCCAGAGGTCACTTGGATGCCTAGGGTTGTTGACTGGCGACCCCCTTATGTGCTTCTCAGGCTTCATCCCAGCTTGCTGGGAAAGGCAGCATGCATTTACTTCCTTACCTTCTGCAGCAGGTACCAATGATCCTGAGTTTGCTGAGGGAGTTTCCACACCTCTTTCCATCTGCCGCACTCACCAGCATTTGGTGGCCAACTTGGGTCCTTTGAAGAGTTCTTTTCCTTGATTAAAAATTTATTAATTAAAAATTAAACTGGGAACTTTTCAGTTATTCCCAACTTGATGTCTTAAGTGAAACTAGAACTTGAAAGAAGCTGCCCCTCCAGGCTTTGTTATATGATGACCAGACAAGAAGAAAAGTGAGTTACTTTTCTTTGAAGTCCAGCTTTCTAAGCCTTTTTAGAATATTGCAAATGAATTTCAAAGGGAAATTTCATTCCGCTTGCTTACTTGTCCTGAATTTCTGCTGCTGCTTCCTTCCTTCCTCTAAAGTCCATTTTTCTTTCTTTCTTTGGGGATGACACATCCTTAAGTTTACTAATTTATGTACTTATGCATTTATTCATTCACTGAAAAGCTATTTGTTTGGCTACTTTGTATCAGGTACTAGGAGCTGAGGGTCCAGTGATGAGCTAACAAAGGTGAGGCTCCTGCTCTTACTAAGGGAAGAAATAGTCACTAACCAAATAATCTCCTTAGTTAATATTTAATTACACACTGAAAATCATGCTTTGAAGGAAAATTCTGAATGGAGTAGAGAAAGGTTTCAGGAGTATGTGGGGGGTTGCCTTATTGGTGGAAATTTTCCCTAGAAATTACTTTTGAGCCAATGTTTGATGGATATCAGTTAAGCAGGTTTAAGAGTATAAGGTGGCAGTGAGAAAGGAAGAGACTCACATTTCCAGGCTAAAGAAAACAGCATGTGCAAATGCCCTGTGGCAGAAGGAAGCATAGATGTCTGAAAGGCTGATATATCTGAAGCAAAATAATAATAATAATAATAATAATAATATAATAATAACAACAACAATGCATGATGAGTTTGGACCAGACTATATAGCACCATTTAGGAAACATTATATGTTGTGCGAGTAGGGAAATAATATTAGGGGAATCCAATTTGTTTTTAGAGAAAATCTATCAGTTGCAATGTGGTGAATATATTGTAGAGAAGGCACAGTGGGAAGGAATGAAAGCTAAGACTGTACACAAGAATTGAAAGAACAAAATAAACCTAACAGTAAATTTGACAAGAATGGAGAATTAGAAATGTAGGTGATACAAGAGGTGTTTGAGAGGTGAAATGGAAAGAAATAGATAGATATGGGAATGGAAGGGTTAGTCTTATCCAGGCAGCCTCTAGCTCTCTACTTTGTATCACAAGACAAATGGCGTCACTTCACCACTAACACATTCCTCCATCCTCACTAAGCTGGTGTGACCATCATCATTCTACTCAAATAACTCCTTGAATGGATAATTTTAGGGATTACTCACTTACTTTTAGGGATATCTCAGTATTAGATTTTTGAGATTACCTTACTGAAATTTTCTCCTAATCTCTATGACATTAGAGTATTATGGGTAACATTCTCTACCTCTGGCCACATTTTCTAAGAGTCATCATAGGATTATTCTCATCTATCTGACTAATAACTATTAGCATCTTAGATAATGTTCTAAGAACATTTGCTGCCTGCACAATCACATCCAATTACCTTTGTTCATCTAGTGACTTCCTAATATCCAATGTAGACCTCTCCTAACTATACTTTATACCTAGTTACTTAACTACATACCACTAGGATATCTCAATGGCAACTCGAACTCAAAAATATCTAGTCCATTTCTGTACATCTCTCACAGACTTGAAGAATTTTTACTGCTCCTTCCATCAGTGATTTAGTCAGTGACTTGTAATTTTTTTTTATTTACTGATGTGTCCAAAGGACATGAGCCTGTTTTCATTCTTCACGCCTCTTCATAGGATTTTGTGAACCCTTCCTTGTCCTTTTCCAAATTCAGAAAGAAATCCAAGTCTCATTTTCAAATATCAAGTTAAAAATGAAGAACCAATTCCATCTATATTGTTTCTGTACCATTATCCAAAGTTTACTTGCATTAATTTGTTTCTTTGCTACAGATATGTCAGATTTTGATGTTCCCAATAAACATGTACAGTCAAACAGAAATTAACTCTGGACAATTAAGTTTTAATGAGTCAAGGGCTTTCTTTTCTCAAGTATCCTTCATTCAAAACTTGAAGTAATGATACTTGCCTTTATGCTCATATTATAAATAAGTGGGGACTTTTCATTTTTGGATGAGGAAGGGGCAGAAGAAGAAAACAGCTTTCAGTAAGTAAATTAAGTTGTAATAAGGCCTCTTAGAAATATGATTCATTGAACATATTGGTTTTAGAAATAATAGAAAGTAATTTCTATTCATAATAGAAACTCAGTTTCTAGATAGGCAAAGGTAAATTGCTATTTCTATTTATTTACAGTATCTAAATACTATTTTAAGTTTCTTTGATTAAAAATAATTTTTAAAAAGAACACATTGCTGTCTTTGCCCTCTAACAGATCACCATCTGAAAGATACGTGTGTCTAGGAAGGATACAATTTGTGCTATAATTGTGGGAGTATGGAAGGTAGAGGTATGAATTCTGACCTGGGGCATCTGGAAAGGGTTTGTGGAGGAGATGATATTTGATCCAGGCCTTGATGTGTAAGTATGAATTGGAAAGAGTGGGTGAAACATTGATTTTCAGACAGAAGGAACAGCTCGTAAATGGATAAACCCCAAAATAAAAACATGATTTCCTTCAAGAATTAGATGTTCGTTTGTACTGGGTATGTAAAGTATTCTAATAGACATTGAAGAATTAGTATTCATAGGAAGACAAGTACGAACACATTTATCTATATATGCAGAAACTAAATGAGTGCCCTGTTCCCTGCACTGGCACCTGATACTAGGACATTCGGGTAGCCTAGAGCAGACATTTGACTAGATGGTGCCTTCCACTAAATGAATATGGTTCTGCATTGCTAGCTTTTAATTTTGCTGAAAGTAACATTCTGAAATTAGTGTGTAATTAGTGTGTAAATTTCTGGTTCAGTACTATAATCATTTATGGTTGCATGCAAGATAAAATTAATTTGGCTTACTTAAGTAGAAAACAGAAGAGGCTTCATTGGAAGACACAACAGGGCACATAAGGAAAGACAAAATGAAAAGAAGGCTCAGACTGGGCAGGAACAAGATCTGCTCCAGGCCTCTAGGCAGTAGAAAGTCTTGGCTATGCCAGGCTAGAGTTAGAAAATGACTAGGAGCCTTGATTAATAGCCGAACCAAGACTTCACACTGCTGGCTTGGAGGAGGAGAGAGATTCTCCAATGGGAAATCACAGTATTATTGCCAGACGGAGAAATGGATTCTGAGTAAAAGGCCAGAAATTTCCCTTACTCTTGATTTTCTTGTTTTCTGGATGTTTGTATTTTAAAGCTTTTCTCTATTTGCTATAGATTAAATGTTTGTGTCTCCAAAATTCATAGGTCAACATTCTAAACCCCAAGGTTTTGAGAGGTGATTAAGACTGAGAGCAAAACTCTCATGAGTGGGATTGGTGCCCTTATAAAAGCTCCCTGGAGATTGCAGCCAGAGGAGCAGCTCCTCTGTGCAAGAGGAAGCAAGCATTCATCAGACACCAAAGCTCCCAGCACCTTGATCTTAGACTTCCCAGCCTATGGAGCTGCCAGAAATAATTTCTGTTGTTTGTAAGCTAACCAGTAGAGTATTTCTGGTATAGTAGCCTGAATGATTAAGTATTATGGCTCAGGTAGTAGTGATAATAAGCCACTATTCTTGTCTTTCATTTGCACAGCATTTTCTGTGACTTCCTACCCTCTTCAATATTTATTCAGGTCATAACTTTTGTAGATTTTTGCCCCTTTATGCAAATCTTCAGGAAAGTGAAGCTACTCAAACATATGGAAAGCAACCCAAAGTCTGAATATGTATCTGTTGGTCTGTATGGGTATTTGTGTAGAAAGACGGGATATCAGAATCACAAGGAGAACTTTAAAAAATTAAATTAGATGTATGTTACAGCCCTCTTCCCCAACTTGCACTTGCAGATTCACTTAATATTTTAGACTACTTTGGCAGAAGAAACATGGTCTTTTCTTTTTAATAGCTATTTATTGGTGATTCTAACATGATCATCATATAATTTATCCCACAAATTGAGGACTACTGATATAGGCTTTCTATAGGCCCATTCTTATTCCTCTTATATTTAATATTCTAGGTTCTATGACCACTAAGAGAAAATTGCTGGAAAAATGATTTTACCCCAGTAGAGGGAAGAACTTTTAACTTGTATAACTTTGCACTTTCCCACAAGGGGAATAGGCTACCCTGCCCAGCAGCACATTCTCTGTCTCTGGAAGTATTTGCATGGAAGTTGCATGACCATATTAGAGGGAAATATGAATAACAATGGGGCAGAGACTTTTCTTTCTGGTTGGGAGCTAGGATCACCATCATATTAAAATTAGTTTTATATAAACCATAAATGTGCTACCATGGAAATCTCACCAAACATCAAACTTCTCTTCATGTTTTTGATAAATCGTATCACAGGTAAATTTTTGTCTGAGAACTCCCTGAGTGACAGGCTGATGACATAGGATGAGCAGCTGACCAAATTGTGAGTTCCTTTCTGATGTTGCAAATGAAAAAAGCATTAGAATTTTAAAACGTACATTCTTTTGTATGCAACACTCATTACTAGATCAGAAGAATTTAGTGATGAAAAGCAGAGTTAAGCCTATTGCATGGTAGACTGATTTAAAGATGACTCAGAAAATCTACAATCCTTACATATCTTTTTAATAGCTTTTTTTTTGCTGTACTATTAGTCATTCTTTTGGGTCAGTTATGACCACCTCTCTGACCTTGATGGAGAATGAGGGACAGAACTAGCCTCGTTGGCAGGGTGCCACAAGGCCAAGTTCTAGAGCAAAGAATTTCTCACCTGAGATCATGGGTTAGGGAATAACCCATGCTAACTGACAGGATGGCAGGCACATGTAAAATGGTATGCAAAACTTGAACTAGGAACGAGGAAGAAGAGAACAAACATGAACAGGATGATAATGAATTCATTCAGGAATCGTTGTTTACAATTTGTCTTATAGACTAAAAAGGACAGTAAATTTCTTCAAGTTTAAAGGGTCAAAGAAGGGACATATTTATTAAAGAGCAGAATGACTGGTGATGAGAAGAGAGGCTCATGAGAGGGGAGCTGATAGAAAAAGCCACCCCCCTCTCAGTAACATGACAGCATGCCCCTGTTTAAACATTTTTTGGGTTGACCTATGCGATTATTAGATGTAGTACCAGTAATGACAGGGGCTGACAAAAGTAGGTTTATAGTTGTGAATACACAAAACAAAGTTTATTCTTGTATTATTATAATCATAACCTGCATGTCTTTTCCCATACAATTACCTGTAAGCCTACTTTTGCACAGCCCTGTTATTTTAATGATATAGTTTACTCTTGTATAAAAATGGGGAAAAAAAACCATTATGTTCTGGTCTTTTCTTTGTATATACTTATGAATTTACCTGAGCGCCATTGATTTCATTTATTTAGGATAATTTAGAGTCAGCCTTTCATGGATTTGGCTAAAGATCTAGTTCCATCTCAGGAAAATGTCTGGTCAATCATTTCAGTGCAGGCACCTTTGTGAATAATTCAGGATGACACGAAGAACACACACACTTTCCTGGTTCATAGTCTCCCTGTCACTGATTGGTTTGAGTATGTTCCTTCTCCCTGTTTGACTTTTTTCCCTATCTGTATAATAAAAAATTAAAGAAATTGGTCAGGTCACATCTGGTGACCTATGAACTAAATAAAGTCAGCCAAAGAGAATGTTAGTTTGGTCAAGGCAGTGAGGTTTTCCTTTTATTCCATCTTGTTTTGATAGTCATCAAACACCTTTAGGTAGGGTGTGCACACTCATGAGCCTCCTCCCGCCTCTGAATTACATCTAGAATCTAGTTTGTATCCCCTTAGTGACTCCTAAAAACATTTGAGTTTGTGACTCTAGGATTAGACATTTTGTGAAATTTCTTTATGCTTCTAAGATTGTAATTCATTAAACTCGAGAGAATGAACATTCTTTTCCAACCCCAATTAGTAGAGAGATGGATGAGCTGAAAGGAGATTCACAACAGATACCAAGCCTACCAGCTATCAGGCCATTTCCATACTGTCTCCTTTAATCCTCAGAGTACCTTGGTGAGGTACATATTATCATACCCGTTTTATAGGTGACAAACAGGCTTAGAGAAGGTCACATCTTGCCCATAGTCAGAAAGCTCATGAGTTGTGAAAATTATGTTCAGACCCAGATCTGTTTATCTCTAAAACCTTCTTATGCCTTAATTCCCCTAATTAGGTAGAAATTTTCCACAAGGATCTCTTAAATAAAGCAGCTTTATACAGACTTTTGAAACATTAAGTTAGATATACAAAAGATGTTCCAAATATCTCAAATTATTTTATAAAATATTTTATTTGTACATTGCTTTCTTTGACTGGTAGGGAATTGCCTTTATGCTGCCAAAGAGACCCACGAAATTTAGGAATAATTATTATTGGAAGAAATTTGGCTTTCATTTACACATTGATGTGACTTAGGAAAATATGTCACAAATCACTCAAATTAGAAATGTAAAGAAATTTTATTTCTATCATAAAATTTATTATTATTATTATTTTTGTTTTGTCATAGAATAGCTCTCTTGTAAGTTTGAATTTATATACAATATCAAGAAAACTCCATTTTCCTTAATCTGGAAGTAATACTACTTGATTTATCTAGAAAGTTCACCTAATATAGAACACTTCTGATAAAGAAAAGCAGGTATATTTGCATACAAAAGTATTAATATGATCTTTAATTGAATATTAATGATGATTAATATCGTTAATTTAGTTGTGCTCTATTTTCAATTGAGAGTTTTGTAACACTTAAGTCTGCCATAGAGAAATAGTTAACAATATTGTAATAACTATGTACAATGCCAGGTAAGCTATTGAATTATCAGAGGGAATACTTTGTGACCTATATGAATGTCTATCTGCTATGCTGTTCCCCTGAAATTAACACAGGGTAGTTCCAGCTATAATAAAATAATAAGAAAAGAGGGAAAAAGGCAAAGAGATCTGACAACAAAGGCAGAAAACCCACCTCAATGTCTCTTTCATTAATCCTTTTCTGGCCCCCGATGTACATGAAGTTAACAATAATTTGAATTTAGTTGAACTTTGCTATTAAATATATTCAAAGAAAAAAAGAAAAGATTGCTTTTGAAAACATACAAGTAATGGAACTCCCAAGCAACAATGGTGCTAACACTAGAGCCATTTAACTTTCTTTTATAACATGAATGGTGGGTATAGGACATAAATAATTTGGAAAGATAATTGTGTCAGGGGAAGGAAGTTCCCTGTCTAAGTACGGCTGGACCTTCCTATGGGGTCAGCTGAGGAGCCAGCCTTGGAGTTCATCTTATCCCCAGAACCTCTGGGACACAGGCCCCTGGAGGTAATTGACTTAGCAACTTTGAGCAAACTGATGTCACCCCCTGTGTAACTATTTGGCATAGAGCCTCCTTTGTTCCAATGTGTATATAAGACTGTCCTTGCTGTAAGTTCGGTGTGAACTGCTATTGTGGGAGGGTAGAAAAACTGTGAGTGGAAATGCCAGCACCCTCCAGTGACCAGCTGCATGGAAGCAGGAGAGTGGGTGTAGAAACACCTGGACTCTGCGGTCATTAACCTAAGCTTGCAGTTGCTGTAGGAGTGGAACAACCGAGTGTGAGCACGCCAACACCCTCAGCTTCCTGGCTGTGTGGTGGTTAGCTTGCCGCTGTAATAAAGCTGCAAACCCTCCTAAAGGTTCTGCACAAGTTCTTCCTCACACCCAAACAAGGGCCCTCCCAGCTCTCATTACTTGGTGGTCTCAGACCCAACAAGAGTGGACCTGGCAAATAAGTAACAGAATTACAAATCCCAAACATAGTCATATAAGCATAATTTATGAAAATATAGAGGCAAATAATGAGAATAACTGAAAAAGTGGGAAATAATTGACCTTGAAGAATAGGATTTAGGACTGTTGTTTCATAATGTAAGAGATTGCTATTTTTCTATGTAAACCTTGCGATATTATATTTTAAAACCAAGTACAGATATTAATGATAAAAATAAAATTTAATTTACATTTAGAAAGTGAGGTCTGCTAACACAAAGACAAACTTTGTGTTTAGGATGATATCCATGCTACATTAGTCACTTAATTGGCTCAGAATAAGCATGGTGACCAAGAAATGTCCAGACTGAGATATCTAGTTTTAAATGGGAAAAAAGAGAGAGAGAGAGAGATGGTGCCTTAAAAATAAATAAATGAAGTAAAAGAATGTCTATATGGGGCACCTTTTAAAATTTAAGATTAATCAACATTGTTCTGATTTGACCAAAAGATTAAGCCAATAATTTTATTTTTTAGTTAAACAATGCTCACATTTATGGACAGATATTTTCTGCAAGTACAATGCAAATCATCATAGGTGTATTAAAGCAATTATACTGCTGAATTTCACTTTCTGTGAGTAGACTTTGGGTGGAGAGAGGGACACAGAAACTGCTGCCCTTTTCAAATAGTTCACAAATGTGCTAATTATTCATCAGATATAAAAGTTGAGGCACTGTGACCTTCAAGTCAACAAAAGACCTTTTCAAGTAAGTCATTTCCATGTACATTAATAAAGTGAACAGTGCCCTTCCACAGTTAAACAATGTATTGCTGTTATTTCATTATATGTAAATGAAAACCAAGGAATTGTTTCACTGTTGACCTATTAAAAGAATGCTATAAAAAATAGAGGCTATAAATCCATTTTGTGCTATTCAATAGTGATCCACAGATCACTACTTGCTCCCACAGCAGGCGGCCAATGTGTGGCTTCTCTGCAGTACTAAGTGTATTTTGGATTTGAGCAGTAAAAATAAAAATGTATTAAAGTAGTGAGTAATTAACAGAGATATTCCATATGTTGGAAAAATGATTGTTAGAATAGCAAACTTCTGGCAGTGATAAAGATGATGTATTTTGTAGATCTTGGAAACACTGCCTCTGGACGCAAATGCTCACCTGCTACCAAAAGAAATGTTCATTATGTGAGGTTCAACTTAAAGGAAAGAATCCCATATTCATTCTCATGGCTCTTTCATGGTGTTTAAAGAAAGTATTTGTAAATACTGAACTTAGCTAATGGACTTAAAGCAATTATTTAAAAGAGCATCCATTTCACTAAAAGAAAGTGTAAGTTTCAAAAGCAATAATGTATAAAGGAATTTGAGTGTCATGAATGCTTGATTCAAATAGACTGCTTGAGTGTAAAGCAAGTGCCCAGGAAGCAGTGGTAGAAAATCAAGAATGGAAAGATTTAATTATCTTGTATTTGTCCAGCTTTATAGTATATTTTGATGCTGAATAAAACATAAATAAAGATACAGTCATTTTAAAGTCAACTTAAGTGGGTGTAATAAACCTCTGGGAAATAATAAACTAATTACAAATTTAAAGTCAACCACAATCACGTGAGATTCCAAGAATTTATTAGCATTCAATTCACAGATAAATTTTTTCAGTCCCCTAGGAAACCATAATACTTAGCATTTTATTGTGGATTAGATGTTGATACCAAGGGATTGTACAGGGATTATGATTGAGTCACCAGTCATTTCTTTTGTTTTAAACAATTTTATAGGGCCCTTTGTTGTTATTTGTTTTAATAGAGTCTCTGAATCCTTTCATGAAACAGATACCACTGACATCTGTGAGAATCCTGTTGTTTGTTGCTGAGACTTTCCATGTATGTGTACATGTGCTTACATATTTAGAATAACAAATATGTTCTGCATTTCCTTGATAACCTGAAACAATTTTTATTATTTTGGATTGTATTTAAGGTGGCAAATCTTGCTTGTTCCATGTCAACAAATGAAGATGGGATTAAAATTGTTAAAGTTGCAGCCAACCACTTGGAAACTTTATGTCCACAGGTATGAGGACTAAGTTACTATCTCTTTCTCTAAACTAGCTATAAAAATTCTATACAATACTTCAGACTTTCCTACACATAGAAAGATATTGAAATATTAATCTTAAACATAGAAGATCACTTATCCTAAGGTCACAATTTATTCCTTGCTAAACACCTAGTTCTTTACTTAGCACTTGGATCTTGTAACATTCCCTAAGGGCCTATATCTGCATCTTGTGAAAGGGACAGTTTGAAATTAAAGCAGTACTGTGCCCAACATATTTATTTATTTTTAGTTATCACTTACTTTAAAACTTCAAATAGAATGAAAGCAATGATATTTTTACCCTTTTGATCAAAAGAAAGCACAGGTTTCAAAAAAGCCAAGAAATGTTTTCCTGTCTGCAATTCAGCTTTTGAAATTTGAAGAGGAACATATTTTTAGGGAATTATTTCTAGATGACTAGTAATCTTGAAGCCGTGAATTAAGATACCACATAAGGGCAATCTTAATATCTTCTTTTTTTTTCCCCCAAAGATTTAATTTACCATTCTCAGAGAGAGGGGAAGGGAGAAAGGCAGAGAGGGAGAGACATCAGTATATGGTTGTCTTTCACCTGCCTTAAGCTACAGACCTGGCTAGAGACCTGGCTTGCAACTTCGTTATGTTCCCTGGCTGGGGAATCGAGCCAGTGGGCACTTGGGTTCGCAGGCCGGTGCCTATCCACTGAGCCATACCAGCCAGGGCCAACTTTTATATTTTAAAACAGGTTAATACATTTAGGTCTTTATTTCATCTGAAACTTATTTTTGTGTCTTACTTAAGGTAGGGATATATGTATTTTCATAGTATTAAACATTTAATTATGTATTAAATATTTGATCTTTTCCTAATTAATGTAAAATGCTACCATTATTACACATGTCCATACACACTTTATAAATGTTCCATTGGTTTATGTATGTTTGTATACATATATAGTTACATACTATATATAATGTAACTCATGAGTACATCTACATGTTTCGTATATTATACATATAATACATACAAGATCTATCTTGAAAGTGTTGACCACACAGATTTTTAATTATATTGACATTGGCTCAATACTTTTGGGTTAGACCTGGTATATATCAAGTGTGTATAATATTTTACTATTATTTCAAATGTAAATATAGATGATAGATAAATTGAAATATATTTTACTATATATGTTCTTAAAGTCTGTATTCTGTTTCATTGCTCTATTTCATTATTCCTGCAACAGTATTACAATGTCTAAATTAAGAATTTATACTAAATTTTATTATCTTTTAGGTAAATTGGCTCACCATGTTTTTTTTCTTTATTGTTCTTGTTTTTCTCTCTCATATAGCTTTTGGCATCAACTTGCCAATTTCCATAAAAAATATTAAAATATTTATTGAAAAAATTTAAATGTTTTAAATTTTAGGTTATTTTGGATAATCAATACTTAAGGTATTGAACCTTTTCATTAATAAATATGTTTTATGAATCTCCATAACCAGATGTCTTTTTTTCCCCCTCAAGGATTCTGTATTTTATGTTCTTTATTAAAACAAATTCCATGGCCACATGCTGATAGCTCCTAAATTTTTCTCTTTAGGCTAGACCTCTTCCTACTGACCAGCTTAAGTATGTAGTGTCCCTCTTGACATTTCCACTCTGACATCTCGAGGATCTCTAAAATGTAAAAAGCCAAAGGGACCTCTGGCTGTTCCATTCCCCCCTCATTCTGCTGCTTCTTCAGTCTCACTGATTTTACTAAGAGTGTGGTGATCTATCTCATTGCTCTGGAGAAAACCCGGGGCTTTTCCTTTATTCATTCAGTAAATGTTTACTGAACATACAGCATGTGGTAAGAGCTGCTGTGCATCTGGAAAAAAATTGTACAGAAAGCAGACAACAAACAAAAATGCTTGCTTATTAGAAAAGCTTATAGTCTAATGATAGCTAATGGCCATTTCCCCCCAGCCAATCCATGAACAAGTGCTATCAATTTCACCAGAAATGTTTATCTTGAACCCATATACTTGTCTGTCAACATCTTACTTTATGTTACCATCATCTCTATCTTGGGCTACAGAAATATCATCCTGTATGGTATCCATGTTTATACTCCTATCTCTCTAACCTACTTTCTTTTATAGAAGCCAAAGTAAAAGTGTAAAGATGTTTATCACACTAATACAAAAGCCAAAGTAAAATTGTAAATACGTTTATCATACTAATTGCTTTTCTTAGCTTTTCAGTGTAAAATGCTGACATTTTAGGGCTTAATGAGAGCCATACCTTCCTATGTGTAACTTCCAGCCCCAGTCCATAGTATTTTTCTTTTTAATCATTAGATCTGCACAGTGGAATTTGTTTCTAGCACATAAGCTACTTCCCACCTGAGGGAAACTTGGCTGCTCCCCAATGCGCTTTTCCCTTATGGCCATGTAGACAGTCCCCGTTATGTTCCATTTGTGAGGACTCAGCTCAAATATCATCTTCTCAGAGATCAGTCTACTTAAATCACTACTGCAGCTGTATCATATTATGTCACCAGGTTTATTTCTTTTAGAGTCTCTATCACAACCTGTAGTTATATTTTATGTATTTTGTTACTTTGTATTATGTATTTTCACATCCATATGTAACCTTCATGAAGCAATGATTTAGCCTGCCTTATTTGCCACTTACATCTCCTGGCCTAGTGGAAATGCAGCGTATGTTCAAAAGATTTTTGTCCAAACTATAAATGAATGACAGTGATTTTAGGATAAATATTATTCTGTTAATAGAGGGCAAGCAAGGCTTTTGGCAATATCTTTATAATACATTTTCTAATATGGTGTATCTTCTTTTGACAACATAAAAATACGGTATAATTAGTTTGAATTGTAACATGAAAAATATCTTTAAATGACAGATTAATATATAGTTGCTACCAATGGCAAGGCCTCTATTAGGGGCTGCAATGATCTGCTCCTTACCTAGTTCATTTCATTGTTTTACTAATGATTTGGGTAAAATTATAGAATAACGTTAACATTTTTTAGTTAAAAATAAGAGGATAAAGGAAATACATTAGCCAAAAGAATCTAGTCATAAAGAATTTGGTTATTCTAGGACATAGACTAAATCTCAATATCCAGATGAAATGTGGTAAGTATATTAAACCATATATATGGATCACTCTAATACAAATTGGAAAGATATAGAATAGAAGAAATACTGCTTAGCAAAATTCACTCTTCAAAGAGCTTGTATGTTTACTAGGTTGCAAGCCAGGTCTCCAGCCAGGTCCCTAGCTGGAGGCAGGTGAAAGGCAACCATACATTGATGTTTCTCTCTCCCTCTCATCCTCTCTCCTTTCCCCTCTCTCTGAAAATTAATAAATAAAACCTTAAAAAAAAAAAAAAAACCTGCATGATTTAGTTGATAGTAATCTCAGTGCGAAAGAAGAGTATTGTATAGCTGTTACCAAAACAAATATGATTTTAAATATTTTTTGGTCAAAGAATAAGTTCTATAAATTACTTTCAATACTTTCTATACATACAAATTATTTTAAACACTATATAATTTTAATACAGTGCCTTCTGAATTTCAGAATGAGATGTCTGGGGTCTACCACACTGTGTGTATGTGTGTGCATGCATATATGTGTAAGTTCCATTTTTATAATATATGTATAAGTATATTAAAATAAAAAATAAAATAAAGTATGCCTATCTAGGTATACTAATTCCACTCCCAGATATTGATGATACAAATATGCACGTGCATGTGCACAGTAGTCCACAAGCAGGGTTTTTATGCAGCTTTAACTGTAATGATGAAAGCTAAGCCAACCCAAATGTCTGCTGGTAGTAAGTTGGCTCAATGTTGTGTTTTGGTATGGAACAGACCCAAGATAAGTGAAAAAGACAAATCTCAGATGCATATGTATATTATAATATATGCTTCGGAAAAAAAAAGAGCTAAATAGGGCCATATGTACATGTAGTCATAAAAAAGTTTTTAAAAGGCCCTCATGAGAGTTTATTTTAATGTTGTGCAGATTTTATTGCTTTAAATTTTATCATTCTTCTTATTGTACTTTTTCCATTACCATTTAGTCACCTTCTATCTCCCTTCGCTCTGCAAACACCCCACTGTTGTCCGGGAGTCCTTTCGCTGTTTTGCTCAATGCCTCCACCTCCCATCATCCCCCTGCCTTCACTGTCACCTTGCTCTCTATGAGTCTGTCTCTATTTTGCATATTAGTTCAGTTTGCTCACTAGATTCCACTTATGAATGAAATTGTGTGGGTTTTGTGTTCCTCTGACTGGCTTATTTCACTTAGCATAATATACTTCAGGTCCATCCATATCGTTGCAAAGATTAAAATTTTCTTCATTTCTATGGCTGAGTAGAATTCCATTGTGCACATGTCCCACAGCTGTTTTATCCATTCATCTGCTAACACAAGGGAGCCTCTGTTCCTTCAAATTCGTGTTTGGGTTCCTTCAGATCTATTCCCAGAAACGGGATCACTGAGTCAAAAGGCAGTTACATTTTTCATTTTTTGAGGTATCTCCATACTGCTTTCACAGTGACTGCACCAATCTGTATTTCCATCAATGATGCAAAAGCTTCCACATCCTCACCAGCATTTGTTGTTTGTTGATTTATTGATGATATCCATTCTGTCAGGTGTGAGGTGATATCTCATTGTGGTTTTAATTTGCATTTTTCAGATGATTAGTGACATTGAGCATCTTTTCATATATCTATTGACCATCTGCATATCCTCTTTGGAGAAGTGTCTATTCAGGTCCTTTGCCTATTTTTAATTGGGTTGTTTGGGTTTTTTTGGCGTTTTGTAAGTAAGTACATTATAAATTTTGGATATTAATCCCTTATCGATGTATTGGCAAGTATGTTCCACATTATGTGGGTTATCTTTATATTTTATTGATGGTTTCCTTTGCTGTGCAAAAACATTTTAGTTTGATATAGTGTCTTTTGTTTACTACTTCTTTTGTTTCCCTTGCCTGAGATAAATCTGATAAAATATTGCTGTAAGCCATGTCCAAGGTATTGTTGCCTATGTTTTCTTTTATAATTTTTAACATTTTGAGTCTAGCATGAAATCCTAAAAATTTAATCCAGTTTTAATTTATTCTTGTGTGTGGTATAAGGAGGTGGTCAAGTTTAATTTTTCTGTATATATTTGTCCAATATTTTCAGAACCATTTATTGAATAAATTATCTTTAGTCTGTTGTATGTGATTGTTTCCTCTATCAAATATTAACTGACTGTAAAGGTGTGGATTTATTTCTGGGCTTTTTATTCTGTTTTGTTGATGTATGTGTCAGTTTTTATACCAGTACCATGCTGTTTTGATTACTATGACTTTATAGTATAGGTTGATATTGGGTAACATGATCCCTCCAACTTTGTTCAGCTCTCTCAGGATTGCTGTTACTATGCAGGGCTGTTTGTGGTTCCATATAACTTTTTGAAACATTTGTTCAAGTTCTGTGAAATACATCATTGAAATCTTGATAAGAATTGCATTGAACCTATAGATTGCTTTGAACAGTAGGGACATTTTTATTAATGTTAATTCTTCCTATCCATGAACACAGTATGTGCTCCCACTCATTTGTATCTTCTTCAATTTCTTTCTTCAGCATATTATAATTTGCCAAGTACAGGTTTTTTTACATTCTAGGTGAGGCTTATTCCTATGTATTTTATTCTTTTTGAAACAATGGTAAATGGGATTGTTTTTCTTAATTTCCCTTTCTGTTGTTACATTACTGGCATATAAAGGTGTAACTTATTTCTGGGTATTAATTTTGTATCCTACTACTTTACTGAATTCTTTTATCAGTCCTAATAGTTTCTTGGTAGAATTATTTTGTCTTCCATGTAATGTATCATGTCATCTGCAAGTAAAGACAGTTTTACGTATTCTTTTCCAACATGGGTGCTGTTTATTTCTTCCTTTTATCTGATTGCTATGTCTAGAAAGTGTTGTGCTATGTTGAATAAGAGAGCTGAAACTGGACATCCCTGACTTGTTCCCAATCTTAATGGGAACACTTATGGTTTTTGCCAGTTATGATGCTGGTAATGGGTTTGTCATATGTGGCCCTTATTATACTTGAGTATGTTGCTTCTATTCCTACTTTGCTGAGAGTTTTTATATAAATGGGTGCTGGATTTTAGCAATGCTTTTCCTGCACCTATGATTATGGATATGATTATGTGGTTTTATCCTTCATTTTGTCTATAGGTTTAGGAGCCCAGCTTGGGGTTTAGACCCCATACTTCTCAGGAGGAAATTCTAGTCACTAAATATCCTTCCAGGACTTCAGCTGCCCAGCTAGCCCTCACATGCCTCCTCTGCTTTCCCTACCAGTCATGTTCTAGTGAAGTGGTTTCTTTTGTCTGTCCATGTGGATAAGGTTTCTGTCCTGCTAGTGTTAGTTGGTTATTCAAGGTGATTTCTCTATAATTGTGGGGGAGATTAGTATAGCTTCCACTTACTCCTCTGCTAGCGTGGGTTTTAAAATTTATCTTTTGTTAAAAGAGCAGTAATTTGGGCTCAAAGCTTTAAAGATTCAGTAGTTGCCTAGAAGTGAATCTGGGGTTTGAGCAAAGACTGTCAGAGGGCTTGAACTTGAGACTTGAGCAAAGGCCAAAAGAGGTGCTCACTGCTGGTGGGTCCTTCACGCTGCCACTTGGCCAGCCTTTCTGGTGAGGGAGCCGCTAGGGGCTACCAGGCGCAGGGATGGGATCTTCTAACTCTCATGAGGATTTTAATAGTGATTACTTCCAGGGAATGAGATTGGGGACAAAGAACAAGTGAGAGTACTTTTACATTTTGTTTGATTTCTTTTAGGACTCTTAATTTTATCAGAAAAAAAGGCACATTGTTAAACAAAATCCAACCAATTAAAAAATTTCTGTACTGATTATGTAATAGGACCCTTGGTGGGAAGGTCCCCAGTTTTAATGGACTTGATTTGCCCACTGCTGGGAATGACTCTTAATAACCGAGTTTGGTGAAAAGGAAACGTATGCTGTTTATTTGAGGGTTATACAGATTTATATTAAAGGTGCAATTGTGCTGTTAAATCCCGTTCCCTTTAAAAACACCCAAAATATACAGTTTTGCCAGATTAGGCTAGCTTTAAAATAGACAAGCAAAAGATACCATCTTTCAGAAACACAAAAAATCACATCTTATCATTCCAGTTATAAATTCAAAGTTCCCAACAGCTGCTATATCCAATTAGGGGAGGATCCTGTGCTCACTCCCCAACTCTTTTTTTTTTTTTAAAGATTTTATTTCATTATTTTTAGAAAGAGGGGAAGGGAGGGAGGCAGAGCGGGAGAGAGACATCAATGTATGGTTGCCTTTCACCTGTCTCCAGCCACAGACCTGACTGGAGACCTGGTTTGCAACCTGGTTATGTGCCCTGGCTGGGGAATCGAACCTGCAACCTTTGGGTTCGCAGGCCAGCGCATTATCCACTGTGCTACCAGCCAGGGCTCACTCCCCAACTCTTATACCACGGGTAATTCCCTATCTCTGTGCAAGCTGCATGTCTCCCTTCCCCTCTTGGCTCCCCCTTCTCAAACCAGGTGAGTTCTCAGGCCACGTGTCTGTCTATGAGTCCATCCAGGGGAGTGAATGGGTCCCTGTCTGCACATCCATCCTGGGGAGGAGAGAGAGATTGCATGTCTCTGCATGTCATTCTGGGAAAACCGCTCTGCATATTCATCCAGGGAAGGCCCTCTGCATCTCATCCAGAGCAGGAGAACCCCAGATTCTTTTTCCAGGGGAAGAGAAACCTGAGATTGATGGCTGCCCCCTATTTTAAATCCCCTTTGACGTGATGTGTACAGTAACCAGTTCTGACCACTGACAGAACTTTGCATAGCACTGTAAGTTTTTTTGACACTACCCTCTGGGTAAGGCCCTTCCTAGTTCCTTGTCATGAAAAGAACAAAGGCTAGCCCACCTGGCCCACCCCACCCCCATCCCCAAACTGAAAAGTGGGGGATTTTGGCTTTCTCCCACTCTAACAATTATGGAGTGAAGATGACAAATCACAGTGGTGAGAAGAGCTGATAGGATAGCACATAATTCCTATTTGATCAATATGGTTGAAATTCACCTAAGTGTGAGTGAGTTGGGTCATTCTGGCTCTTACTGTGCCTAATGGACTGCAACTACAATGTTTTGCCCAGTTATAGATGTTGCACTTCAAAAGAGAATTGTCACTTGGAGCGTTGGGGCAGAGGATATTTGAAATAGAGACATGACTTGAAACTATGTCATATAAAAATTTTATAAAAGCAACAGGGACTTTTTTAGCCAAGAGAAGGTAAAACTTGGAGAAACATGATCACTGTCATCAAATTTTTCAAGGGCGATGATGTGTAGGACTTCATTCTGAAGCGCCCCAAGAGACAGAGCAATAACCTGTGAGCATAAGCTAGAAGGATACAAATTTCATCTTGATATAGAATTAGTTTTCTAATTGAAGTATCTTGGAACAAAGTGACTTTATGGATAAGGAAGGAGTTGGAATCTCTCAAACCGACCGACATTTAAACACAAGGAGGGTATGATTAGACCAAGCTATTGTATAGAAGGTACGAGCCCTAGGAGGGAAATTGAAGTTCAATTCTGAGATCCTGTAACAAATTTGTCTTTTACATAAAGGAGAGAAATGTGATCTTGGTGATAGCACTGCTGGAGTACTCTTCTTGTTTGAAGGTATCGAACAAGATAAATTATCTATAGGGATGAACCTTTGTTCCATTGGAACAAGTGACTTTGAAAAATACTTTAAAAGTAAACATTTTACATTTGCATTTGGCACAAAAATGAGAAGGATAGAATTCAAGGATCTAAACTGTTGTTAATTTAGATTAATGTTCAAAAACTTGTAAACTAAAATTTAATAAGGGTAAGTATAAATTAAGGCCCTCTATTGTACAAGTGGATATAAAATCATCATCATTGCTTATCAGAAACACTTGAGGCATCTGAGTTCCGAGGAAAGTTTGTTATCCAGTTTGAGGAATTCCAAGCACTGGCCCATGAAAGCACTTTCATGGTATGGTATGAAATTAGATCAGTTTACTTAGCTTTTTTCATAAAATAAAATGTATTCAACTTTTTATTAGAAATCTAGGTACGTTCTTGTCTGATATTCACCTAAAGCACTTGAGTTAGGATATAATAAAAGTGAATACCTTTACATATTAGTCTGTCTTTACTTCACCAACTAAAAAAATCCCAAATCTATCTCGGTCATTTTTTCTTCTACCAAAATTTTCAAAGATAATTGTGGCAAAAAAGAATATGATACAATTAAAAAAATAAAATTTGTGGCCTGAAAAATTCAGAAAATTAAAATTACCAGTTTAGGGCACTCAACTACAAGTAACACAGGGATCACTTGACAGCTAAAGTGACTATGATGTTTGGCTTGTGAAATAGGGGACATTCCCAATGTGTTTGGGATGGGGAGGACCATGTCTAGAGCATCATCTGGATTCAGGCCCTGCAGGTGAGGGCTAGGCAGGAAAGAATGAGTTGTTTTAAGCCATAATAGACTATTACATAATCACTGGACATGCCTATACCTTGTCAGAGATCTTAGAGTAAGAATTTTATTATTGACTGGTAAAGGTATTAGATGGTCTTATGTGGTCTTTCTATAAATAAGATTTTATTTATATGATAAAAATTATAGTAAGATCTAGAATATTTCCCCTCTGGTGACTACATTTCAATTAGTCAGACCCTTTCACATGAGTGCTTAAATTTTTCAAAAGCACATTAAATATTCTAATTACTGTCACACTTAAATCATTATCTAGTACAGTTTGTGTTATATATTCTTCTGCTTACCTCTGTTATCCAATGGTGTCTAACGACCAGACAGAGCTAAAACATCTGTCAGAGGCATCTAGTTTATTTTCAGTGATGTGCTTGGGAATATATTTTTATCAATTGCTTCTTGGAAATCTATAATTACTCTCTAAAATGATTATATATTGAATGTGTTGAAAAGTAGGGAGCAAAGTCAAAGCTGCCCTAGACAGAAGCTTACGAAGTATTAGAAAAACACAATGAAGTACCTGGGGGACTGTGTACACCTGGATTCATATTTAAACATGGAACACAATAACCTCTTTGAGGGTA
This sequence comes from Noctilio leporinus, assembly GCA_004026585.1. Lineage (NCBI taxonomy): Eukaryota > Metazoa > Chordata > Mammalia > Chiroptera > Noctilionidae > Noctilio > Noctilio leporinus. Next base: position 77,260 of record PVIW01000502.1, read on the forward strand.
GGGATTTTTGGTTCACTGATGTATCCTAAAAATAACACTTGACACACAGTAGGTACTCAATATATACAGAGTGGGGCAAAAGTAGGTTACAGTTGTGAGTACATGAAACAGTTTATTCTTATAATTTATTAATTATTATATTATCTTTCCCTATGAACAACTGTAAACCCACTTTTTCCCCAACGTGTATTTATGGAATGAATGACTATATGAACATGAGCTTATTTTGCATTGTAGAATTGACAGGAACTAGATGCTGAAAGCCAGCACTATTCCTCATTTTCCTTTATTCTTTGGGAGGTGTAGAAACTCCCAATGTCTAACCAAGTGATAAAAGGTCTCAATATAACACTTTGTCAGCTTGAAGTGCTAGTCATGTGAAGTGACTGGCATTATCTCTCTCTGCATGGACAAGATTGTTTTGTTATAACAGCAGCTTCTTCTGATTATGTTATAATGTGTTACTGTATTTAGTACACACTTCAGTAAGGGCATTGGGCTATCTTTTTCACATGGAAAAGCATATTCTGATTTGTATGGGTTTTTGTTTGTTTTTGTGATGGAACAGCTGTCATATCTATGAATTGAAAGCATTTAATTTGAAGTATCATGTTCTAGGGAAGCAGATATGCTTTCTTTCATTTTCTGTGGGCCATAATGATGGATGTTTTGTTTGCAACTGAACAATATAGGACTCAAATAATCACTTTGACATAATCATATTCTTTAAGAATCTTCTGGTGTACTTATGAGAATTATGACAGGCTTTTACAATCCTACCTAATTTATTTCTTTTCTCTTCAGAGTATGGCAAAAATAAATAAATAAATAAGGTTTTGGAAACTAAGTCATGTGATCCTTTTTGAAAAAGCTGACTATGATTGATTGATTAACTTTTCAAGACCATGCAAGGTGATTTAAGACTATGAGCCTAGGATCTGTCTGTTTCCTATGGTGCCATGGTTGGTGTGAGGGGAGACAGCGCTTGAGTGCAACTGTGAACACAGTTGCTTTGTAAACCTGGACATTTAGCTCTCTGTTATTCTATTATCATTATTCTGCATTCTGTCCCAATGACACAGTCGGCCACTCCCATCCACTCACTTCAAGGATCATTTCATTTAACAAATAGTTGCTGAGTACCTACTGTAGCATCCATGAAACGAGGGTGAGCCAAGGGTGGGGAAAAGGGTTTATGGGGTAACCACTGGAGCACTTCTGAGAAATAAGGAGTGTGTTTAACTAGGAGGAGATTCATCTAAGAAAATCTGATATGGTGTCTTCCTGGAAAAAGAAGCAGAAGTTATGGAAAAGAAGTCATCACCATTAAGTATTAGTGGGGATACGGGGCGGGGGGGGGTGTCAAAATTTTTACAATGACTTAAAACGAGTGGACAGAACTAAATATGCTTTAACCTGCAGACTGCAGCAAATTTTTCAAATAGCACAAACCAGAGAGTTTATGCCAGAGCCTTCATTTACATTCACAGTGTGTATCATAATATTATGCATGTTAGCTAAAGGGTCTGGGCCAGCCTTGGCAGTGTTCTAGTCATAAAAATAAACAAAGATGGAATTTTGCTTACATACAAACAAAGTCCTGGTAGAGATTAAAGGGTTGAAATACTACAGGACTTGGAAAGATATTTGTGTCAGAGGATTCAGAAAAGTGACATTTTCTATGGGCCTTAAAGGATAAGCATGATTTGGGTATTTAGGAAAATATGAAAAGGGCATTCTAGGTGGAGGATTTGGGAAACTGTATAACAGAAACGAAAAATGAGTAATTGAATCTGCCTAAGGCACATGGTTTTTTAACAAGGGAGTCCCTAGTACTCTGGGAAGAACAATTTGTTGTTGTGTGGGGGAGTCACAGTGGTGGGGTTCTACATGCTAGAAAACTCAGAATCAGGGCATCTCCCCAGGCTTAGTCTTTGTGACAACCAAAAATGCCTCCACACATTTCTAAGTGTCTCCTAGGTGATTCCGCCCTATTTGAGAAGTGTCAGGGCATAAGCTGTGGAAAAGGGAGAGGTTGGACATATGAGAGAAGCACAGATTGTAGCCCTTACTATCAAGTAAAGGAACTTAGGTTTGCCTTTAGTAGAGGATAGCAAGTCTCTATGACTACCTGTCCATCTGAGGGTATTAATCTGGAAACTGTGTGTCAACTGAATGAAAAAAGGAATAGGCAGGAGCAGTGAAGGGATTATTTAATATTATATGAGAACTCAGGATTTGAATAAGGGACATAGTAATAAAATTTTATAGATGGAGCAGATTATAAATGAACTATATAAACTGACTAAAAACTGAAACTAAATTAGACGATGGTAATGGTGGAAGCAAAAAGAATAAATATGAGAATTTAGCCTGCTCCCTGGGAAAATAGTGGTTCTCTTAGGAGGAGTTAGAACTATGATGAAAGTGGAGTCACATTAGGGCAGAAATTAATGTATTCCAAGTTCTCTCAGCATAGGTTAAGATTTTAGCAAACACCATGTACAAGAACTTGTGATATCCCAGCTATATATGGTAAACATTCATGTAGAGGTAATGATTAGAACCATGCATGTAGAACAAGATTGCTAAAGAATAAGAGAAAATAAAAGGATCAAAGGTAAAACTTTTAAAAAGCACACCCTGGCTGGTAGCACAGTGGATAAGGTGCCGGCCTGCAAACCCAAAGGTCACAGGTTCGATTCCCAGCCAGGGCAACATAACTAGGTTGCAAGCCAGGTTTCCAGCCAGGTCTGTGGCTGGAGGCAGGTGAAAAGCAACCATACATTGATGTCTCTCTCCCTCTCTGCCTCTCCCTCTTCCTCTCTTTCTAAAAATAATAAAACTAAAAATTAAAAAATAAAAAATAAAAAAATAAAAAGCACATTTAGGAGAGAACCTGAGTTAAAGTGATCATCAGACTAAGAAGAAAGTCAGGGAAGTGTGGCTAGGTGGAAACCTAGCAAATGGAGCTCATTCAGAAACTGTAATATCATTGCTCCATAAGAGAGAATGAATTAGGCAGGGGAATTTATGAGAATCAAAATATTGTTACTAGCAAACAGTAAGGTACCAATATGGCATTGCATAGTTTATATATTTAGAAGTAAATATAATACCTGTTTTAGAAATAAAATTATTGTATGTATACCACCAAGTTTCACTCTGCCTAATGGAAGACAACATGAGTTTAATACCTAACAAAATAACATACTTTTTTAATTGTATTTTTTCATTACCATTTATACACTTGATACCCCACACTACCCCCAAATCACTACACTATTACCTATGTCCATGAGTCATTTTTCCTTTTTGCTCAATCCCTCCACCCCATACCTCCCATAGCTGTCAACCTACTCTCTATGAGTCTGTCTCTATTTTGTTTGTGAGTTCAGTTTGTTCATTAGATTCCACACATGAATGGAATCGTATGGTATTTGTCTTTTCTTTTGACTGGCTTATCCCACTAAGCATAATGTCCACTTAGGTCAGTCAATACTATTACAAAGGGCAAAGTTTTCTTCTTTTTTTATAGCTGAGTTGTATTCTATTGTGTAAATATCTCATAGTTATTTTATGCACTCATCTACTGATGAACACTTAGGCTGCTTCCATATCTTGGCCAGCATCATTCTCAATGAGCAAAAACTACAAGTGTTTCCCTTAAGATGGGGAACAAGACAGGGATGTCTGCTTTTACCTCTGTTATTCAACATGGTACTGGGAGTCCTAGATAGAGCAATCAGGGAAGAAAAGGAAATAAAAAGCATCCCAAATTGGGAAGGAAGAAGAAAAATTGTCTTTATTTGCAAATGACACAATACTGAACACAGAGAACCATAAAGATTCCAATAAACTACTAGTACTGATAGATTCAGTAAAGTAGCAGGATACAATATTAAAATTCATGAGTTGAAATGAACATAGGGAAGCTTATGTTCTTCAGATTAGTGTTTTGGGTTTGGATATATTCCCAGAAGTAGGATTGCTGGGCCAATGGATAGATCTTCCAGACAGAAAATCTGTAAGGAGACAGCAGCATTAAATGATACACTAGAACAAATGGATATAATTAATATCTTTAGGGTATTTACCCAAAAAGCAGTAGAATATACAAACTTTTCAAGTGCACATGGAACACTCTCTAGAATAGAATATGTGTTAGAACACAAAACAAGTCTCAGTAATTTTTAGAAAATCAAAACCATATCAAGCATCTTCTATGACCACAATGCTATGAAACTAAAAATCCATCACAAGAAGAAAACTGAAAAATACAGAATGACATAGAAGCTAGGTAACATGTTATTAAACAATGAGTGGGTCAACAACAAGGTCAAGGAAAAAGTCAGAAGATATCTTGAAACAAATGAAAATTAGAACGCAATAACCCCAAGTCTGTGGGACACAGGGAAAACAGTCCTAAGAGGGAAATTTGTAGTATTCCAGGCCTATTTCAAAAAAACAAGAAGATCAAATAAACAGTCTATCTCTACACTCAAAAGGAACTTGAAAAAGAACAGCAAACAAAGCCTGTAGTGAGTAGAAGGAAGAAAATAATAAGGATCAGACCTGAAATAAATGAAATAGTCTTAAAAAATGATACAAAAGATCAATATATATAAGAGCAGCTTCTTAACCTTTAACAAGACTCATCAAGAAAAAAAGGGAGAGGACCCAAATAAATAAAATCAGAAATGAAAGAAGAGAAATAATAACTGACACCAAAGAAATACAAAGGATATAAATTCCTCTTTTTATCACATAGTAGTTTATACTAAATTGTATCTCCCTTCCTGGAGCAGGTCCTCTATATAAAATTTTTTAGATATTTGGGAGGGGCATCTGAAACATTTTCTTAGTATGTTGTTTCTTAAAACTAGCTTAAAATTAATATTCCAAAAGGCATATTTTGGGATCAGAAACTTTTTTAAAAAGATTTTATTTATTATTTTTAGAGAGGGGAAAGTGGGGGGAGGCAGAAAGGGAGAGAAACCTCAATGTATGGTTGCCTTTCACCTGCCTCCAGCTGGGGACCTAGCTGGAGACCTGTCTTGCAACCTGGCTAGGAATCCAATCAGTGACCTTTGGGTTCGAAGGCCTGCACCTATCCACTGAGCCACTAGCCAGGGTTGGAAACTCCTTCAGCAATAAATTCCATTGAGGAAGAGAAGGCCATCCTCATGCATCCCTGATGAAGCAGGTGCTTTACCAAGGTTATCAAATTTAATTTTTGTAACAGCTTTGTGACGTAAGTTATTGGTCTAATTATATATATATATGAAAAAATTCAGAGATGTTAAGTGAGTTGCTCAAGGTTAAGGAACTAAAAAAATAAATTCTATAGGATTTGGATACTATTATTTTTCCTGGTTTTGACAGCATTATTTCAATAGTCAAAATTTTATTTATTCATATTAGTATAATTCTTCAAAAAACATGGACTTTTAAAAATTATTTCTCCTTGCCTTAAAAATAGTGGTAAAAATCTCCCAGAAATCATTATGTTCAATGCTGATTATGCAATAATTTTTGACCCTCACATTTTTAAGACTTGGTATTTCATAATTGAAGGCTTTGGGTCCTTCACAAAGGATAGTAACATTATTTGACATTTATGTATCATTTTGATATTTAAACTGGCTTTGCAATTTCTTTAAGCTAACATACTTGATAAGGTTTGACCCCAGAGAGGTTGAGTGGGTCTTGTAAGATTATGCAGCAAACTGAGGGAAGACTTTGGAATCCAATTCTTGTCCCCCCAAATTACTCAATTAACACTCTTTGTCTACTTAATGGAATGAGAAAAAAGGATGGGTCAATGAGTTAATCATGTCTTTTGGTATACTCTTTTGAAATATTTAATAGTTATAACTTTTGGTTAAAAACAGACAAGTCATTTCTATGGGCAAGTAGCTGGGTATAAAAATGCATATTTAAGATAATGGAGCAAAATGGCCCCTTAGAACTCATATGTGAATGATGCTACAAAGAACAATTTGAGTTTGAAATACTAAACTGTTACAAGCTATGTATCCTTATTTTCTTGAGAAAAATGTTTTGTTTTGTTTTGTTTTGTTTTCATATTGAAACCCTGCTTAGGATTCATGGGAATATACTTAGTTTTTAAAAGATTTTTCCATGATAAACAATAGTTTTAGAACATTGGCTCTTTTATCAGATAACAACAATATGTAACTGTGTAGGTAAGAAAATAAAAACACATAGAGCCAGTTTTAAGAGTCTTTTGTAGTAGAACATTTGATTTATATTTAAAGTCCTTTTTTTAATCCCCTGCTTAACAACCCTGATAGTGTGCTATAAATAATATTACATTTACCAATCTGTATCGTTATGTAAATAAAGGTACTTCATGCATAATACAATACTGAAATAAACCATTTTAGGGAAAGGGGCTTTGGCCTTCCAGAATGTGTCTAGTACTAACCTGAGAGTAGGGACTCTCAGATAGGAAGAAGACTGTAATTCAAGGCAGCCTAGGGGAAGTGAGTCAGAACCCTAAGGGACAATCACAGCTCATGCATGCAAAAGTGCCTGTCAGCACTCCAGGAAGAATTCATTGTAGTACTCCTAGGCAAATAGTCTATGACCTGAGAGTAAAATGTTATTAACCAAGCTTTGCTGATAAGTTAATAGAGAGATGACAACCACTTTCCTATTGAAACATTTGTTTCTCTCTGCTCAATACACTGCCAACTACCAATAAATAATAATTATGATTTCTTTTCCTGCCAGATGTTACCTATAAATCATGCAATGCAAAAATAAAGATTTGAAAGCCATTCTGAACAAAATACTTATTTTAAAGAAAAATATCTAATATTTATTGAACCTCTACTATGTTCTAAGCATTGGGTTAAGTGGTTTTGTTACATTATCTCATTTGTATTCTCACTGCAGCTCTGTGAAGAGATATTGTTGCATGCACGGGTCCCTTGAAAACCCAAAAATCTAATTTGTCAAATTTGTGGTCACTTATCTCTGGGGGAAAAAAGCTGATGTTATAGATGGTCGAGTCATGAGTCACCATTTCTTGCCAACCTAGAGGAATGAGTCATAAATGAATAAAGCACATTCAAAAGCAATAACTGTAAAATTTACATTGAAATTAAATGTATCTTTCATATTATGAATTCTTATAGAATTTGTTTGACTGAAGTTCACGGAAGAGATCAGATAAAACTCTGTAATGTTCAATATAAGCTGATAGGGTGATATGGGTTCTAAGACAGTTAACGTGATTTTATATAGCACTTACAAGAATATGGCATTCAGATTGAGGGAGGTAATTTTTCCTGAGTATTCTCACTAGCCAATACTCATTAAGAGTATTATGTCATTTTTTTGATATTATTTTTAAGAGGATTTCGGTTACACAGCATAAAATGATGAACACCAGGATAGTATCTTTGTCATAGTTGATAGGCTAAGGAAAGGCTAGCAAGTGATAATATTATTTGCATTGAAATTCTGCCCCATGGAAGAACTGGAGCAGCTGAGAGCTGAAGATAGGCAGATGGGTGGAATTTAAAATGGGATAGATTGAGCTCAATGTAGAGAGAAGCATTCCTGGAGTCAGAGGAGCTCAACTATGGAAGGGGTAGCATCAAGAATCGGGAGACATATTATCAACGAATGTGATCAAGCAAAGCATTTTCCACCTTTAAACTTTCTGGGGTGTTAATATCACTTTTGTTTGCCTTCAAGCTATTCTTATTCCAAATGATGGTTTCTCCTTCTGATAGGGAATTGCACTGATGGATCAGATTCAATAATTAAAGGTTGTAATTACTTTTTTTTCCAGGTGCATTGATTATATTCTCCAACATCCCTCTTCCCCCTGAAAGTCCCTACTGGGGTGGGTGGAAGGAGACAACATTATTTTATATCTCACACAGTAGTGTTCTGAACACATAGCTGGGATTCAATAAACACTTGTTGACTGATCAGTGATTTTCCAACCTGCTGAGGCAGCTCTCTTCTGCAAGAGCAATTATAAACATTTCTAGAAGCCTACTCAAGTTCTTAAAATGATACAGATGATACTCCATTCTCTCCTGCTGGAGCAGCAGCCACACTGCAGAAACCACTGTCAGCAAAATAGGACAAAACTTCTGCTTTGATTGTCCTAATAAGAGAAGACAGGATAATAATTCTCATTTAAAGTCACTCCCATTCAGGTATAAAGTCTATGAAATTGTACTCTGCATAAAGAATTAAGCCCCTGTGTTTTTAGCTCCCACAAACAACTTAATGCTTCAAATAGATTAGCAATGCCATCTCTGCACATATGTAAGCCAACATTTTTCTACCTTTCTCTCTTAATCAAATGTGTCATCAATCAATGGTGTATTTTATGGCTTTTATAATTACTGTTCCTTAATACTGTTTTTTCTCCCTTTTTAGAAGTGTGACAAACCCTATTTGATTTCAACATGATTCCGTATGTTACATGTCTGTTAAAAGAGAAATGCTGTAGCAATTTTAATAAATGAAATTGGTCGCACGAACTCAAATATTAAGACTAGCTTCCTAATTCCTTTTCCTTGTTTTTATTAGTTCTTTACATTTTCTTCATTCACTGTTTTTTGTTTGTTTGTCTATTTGATTAAGTTAAAACAGAATGAAAACAACTTTAATCAGTAGGTTGGTAGCTTGAATGGGTATGTTTGGGCATGTGTGGCATCAAGTATATGCCTTGATAAGTGGTAGAATCACCTAGACTTTATTTTTTCTCAAAATGAAATATGTAGTATGTCTTTTGTTGATACTGAGCTATCCTGTATGGGTGAGTTTATATTTCACATATGTCAGAAGTAGAAACAGCAGTGGTCTTCTAGTCTGGAAATAGGCACTCTAACCTTCTACACTAATTAACTATGTGGCATTAGGCATGTCATTTGAACCTTAAATTTTCAGGTTCTCTAATACTTCTTTTGTAACTGGTAGATTTGAATTAGATTTCTAAAATTTCTAGGTCCTAAAATCTACAATTTCAGGAAGTCTTTGATTTGGTGAAAATATGTACCTGTGAAACATATTTTATTTTATTATTTATTTATTATTTTAAAAAGATTTTATTTATTATCCCCAGAGAAGGGAAAGGAGAGAGGCAGAGAGGGAGAGAAGCATCAACACGTGGTTGTCTTTCACCTGCCTCCAGCTACGGACATGGCTGGAGACCTGGCTTGCAACCTGGTTATGTGCCCTGGCTGGGAAATCAAACCAGCAACTTTTGGGTTTGCAGGCTGGCGCCTTATCTCTTGTTCTACCAGCCAGGGCCTGTAAAACATATTTTAAACACATAAATATTTTATCTTATAATTTGACTGACTGAAACAATATCTTTGAATAATGAGTTTACAACATTCAATATCATTTAAAGATTTTATACTACCAAATATGTTTTCTTTAAAAATATTACTCCTTTAAATAACTTTTTTTTGTCCCTGAAGAAGTAATTTATTTTATCTTACTTTATTGTTTAAAAAAAAAAAAAAAAAAAAAAAACACCTACAAAAACATTTACTATTGAAGTCACAAAGCAATTTATGTGACATAGCATACTAAGCACATTTGTTTTACTTCCACTGAAATATGTGGGATGGTCCTTCTTTTTATCTGATGAATAATATTTTGTCCCTGAATATTCTCATCTAAGGGCAAAAGCAATGGAAAAAAATAAGAAGGCAAAGGATGTTAAACCATCTGTTTTAGAATAGATTCAGTTAATATTAAAACATCACAGCCTGTATGCTATTTCTTAATCGAAAGTGCCTATCTCACTATTGAAAATATAAAAGAAAGAAAACTGATTAAATCCAGTCACACATGCAAGCTAGTCTCCTATCCCTCAGGATGGGAAATCTCTGATGATGTACAATGATATGTAGAGCAACAAGGATGTTTATTGTAAAACAGATAAACTCAATGTAGAAAATATTATCAGTTTTCTCCAACACCCATTTCAACTCTCTGCTCAGTTCCATGGGGAGATGGTGCTGCTGATGAACACAAATCCGCAGTCCCCTGTTGGGCATGTGATATATATTGTCACAATCTAAGTGAAATAGGAGAATTGTATTAGGTAGCTGGGGGCTCCCTTCTCTCCTGCCCTCCCCATGCCTCTCCTTCTCTCTTCCCTTCCTCTTCATTTTCCTTCACCCTCTCTGCCTCTGACTGTGACATGGCCAAGGACATTTAATAGACCTAGGGAGCCTTCATGCAACCACAAAGAAAACCAATTTAAGAACAAAGTGAAATTCAGAAAACAGTGGAAATCAGGGAAAAGAAAAAACATACATTTTCAATGACATTGTTGGGCTGCCAGATCAATCCTCGCTTGAAAACTACCAACAGCTAAAATGTTTTCAGCTTCATGAGCTAACAAACTTATTTAGTTGCTAATCTATGTGAGTTGAATTTCCACCTGCACCCATAAGCAACTTAACTGATAGGGCTTGCTTTAGACAAAGGGTTTTTGTCTATTTTTTTGTTTGTTTGTTTGTTTTCATTTCCATTGACCTGTCATCCCAATCCCTATAACTAAGTACATTCTAAACACTGTTTTCCTCCATCTATTCTTTTTTTAATTAAATTTAATTAAAAAAAGATTTTATTATTTTTAGAGGGGAAAGGCGAGAGAGAGAGAGAGAGAGAGAGAGAGAGATCGATCAATGTATGGTTGCCTTTCACCCACCCCCAGCCACTGACCTGGCTGGAAATGTGGCTTGCAACCTGTTTATGTGCTCTTGCTGAGAATCAAACCAACAGCTATTGGGTTCCCAGGCTGGCGCCTTATCTACTGCACCACCAGCCAGGGCCTAATGCCCTATCTATTCTTTTTTTTTTTTTTTTTTTTTTATGTTTAAGTCTTTTATCCACCTTAAGTTTACTCTGGTGTACAGTATAAGTTGGTGGTCTAGTTTAAATTATTTTGTAATGTGCCTGTCCAGTTGTCCCAACATCACTTGTTGAAGAGGTTATTTGCACTCCATTTTAGGTTTCTTCCCCTTTGTCAAATACTAGTTCCCCAGAGAGTCCTAGGTTCATTCTGGGCTCTCTATTCTGTTCCATTAATCTGTTTGTCTGTTTTTGTGCCAGTATCAGACTGTTTTGGTTACTATGGCTTTGTAATATAGCTTGGTATCTGGTATAGTGACTCCTTCTACTTTGTTCTTCTTAAAAGCAAAGCCCCGCATTGTACCTTGTATAACCCAAGACTTACAGCCATATTTGATTCTCAAGGTCTCTTTCTTTCCCTTTTTTCCCCATCCAAATGTGCTGATACTCTTTCTCTTCTTATGTGAGTCTTATTTTTGGATTTTGAATGGACTGTTAGGTTAATAAGATAAATGAAATAAGGCTGATCTGCTAACTAGTTAAGCCTATATCTCAATAACAATCTGCCCTCAGATAATGTAATTAAGAAGCATGCCAAATGGCTGGTGTTTTAAGAATTGTATTAATAGGAGGTATCCGTCCTGTGGGTTTAGCTACTTGTCTTAAATGAAGTTTCTCTTTATGCCATTTTATTCTGCAAAGATTGGCTGAAACCATTCTGTATAAAGTGACTTGTTTGCAAATGATGGCATAAATTCAAGGTCTTTGCCCTTAAGAAGCCTACTGGTTATTAGAGAAGACTGACAACAAACTGACATAAAATACAGTATTAAAGCCTGGGGTACAATGGGCGGACAAGCTGAGGCCACGCATGACCCAGGCAAGGATGTTGGGAAGGTTTACTGAAGGAGTTGATTGTATACTTTATGAATACAAAGAATACATCTTATTCCATCTTATATCCCTTGTATTTCATTTCATCCCTTGTATTTCATCCATTGCCTTCAACCAAATGTTTGTTGAACAAAAGAATGAAAATAAAAGGAAAAACGAATTCACATCTTAGAACCAATCACTGGGTTCCATGTGCCAAAAAACAAATTTACAGAAAAGCCATGACTTTGAGGGTTTTTTTTCCTTCTTCATTTAAAACTTTTTCCTAAAAGCAGATTAGAATGAAGTTTAAAATCTGCTAATGTTTACTGATCAGATATCATCAGAGCCTGTAGTGGTATCTCTTTTGTTTTTTTAAGATTGTATTTATTATTTTTAGAGAGAGGGGGAAGAGAGGGAGGGAGAGAAACATCAACGTATGGCTGCTTTTCACCTGCCTCCAGCTATGGACCTGGCTGAAGACCTGGCTTGCAGCCTGGCTATGTGCCTTGGTTGGGAATCGAACCAGAGACCTTTGGGTTTGCAGGCTGGTGCCTTATCCACTGTAGTGGTATCTTGATTGATAAGGCATTCTAGGATAGAAACTGAAATAATTCATTAAAATCATTCAGAATAGTCCCACTAACAGGGAAGATGGGTTGGACATAATCTTCCCTATTCTTTTCAGTGTCTGCAACTTAGCACTCTGGACTTTATTTATAAAGTAAATATTAGAAGAGTCAAAACCTAGAGAGGAAAAGGCAGGCTGGATAGGGACCTATAGTCTAAAGAATGATATGGTATACAAAAAATATATATTTAAAAGAGTAATATTTTTAAAGAAAACAGAGTTGGTAGTATAAAATCTTTAAATAACATTGAAGGTTGTAAACTTATTATTTGTCCGGGTCATTTCAATTGATTTTGACAATGCTGGTCAAGGGAGTATTATTATCTTCATCTTGAAGATGAAGCTTAGAGAAGTAAAATAACTTGCCCCACGTCCTATAGATGGCAAGAGGCAAAGGAAGAATTCACCCAGCTCTCTCTGAATTTCAAAGACTGTGCTCTTTTCCACTATTACACTCCAGCTGTCTTCCACAAGTTCTCATAACAACCCTTTGAGTTCATCAACAGGAATTACTTCTGTTCCCAGTGAGAAAATACACTCAGGGAGAATACTACTTGCTAACGTCACATAACTAGTATATGGCCAGGCAGAGATTCAAACCCAAGTCAATCTTGACTTCTGAGCCTCTTGCTCTTGAATCCTGTGGACAAAGACTAAAGGAGAATGAAAAACTGTACCACTCAAAGCATCAGATCTGTCCTTTAAAACCTGTCACCACAGCTGTGGGATCAAAAACTCTGAAACTTTGAACCAGGCAGAGTACATAACCTGCAGATATCCTTGTGAAAATGACTGTGTTTGGTTGCTGAGATAGTCAAGTTTAGTGGGATACTTCCCCTAACAGGAGGAGCTAAACTGTGGTGGGCAAAACATCAAAGGAATTGCATTAGAAAAGTCGAAGTGGTTGGGGAGGAAGCCCAGTATAAAGCAGTGTGTGTGTTGATGAGAGAAATCACTCTTATTTTGCCACAGATGGTTGCATGGATTTTTTTTTTTTTTTTTGAGAGGGAAGGATGGCAGAAAGAGAAGATGAGAATCATCAATGTGAGAGAGAAACATCAATCAGTTGCATTCAGTACGCATCCTGCTAGGAACCAGCCTGCAACTCAGGCATGGGCCCCGACCCAACTGGGAATTGAACTAGCAACCTTTTGGTTTCCAGGATGATGCGCAACCAACTGAACCACACTGGCTGGGCATTGTGGCATTGATAAAGGTCCCTTGTATAGTTGTGGTATATGGTATATGTGGTACATGTGGGTATCAACATCTGCACAATCGAGTATTGTGGATAAGAATCACTGGAAGCTTGTTGGCAATACAGTTTTAGTGAGACCTCACCTGAGTTTCTGATCCAGTAAATCTGGGTCACATGATGTGAATTAATCTGTGTTTTACAAACAATCTAGCTGATTTAATTATAAAGTTTTTATAATTAAAACTTTGCATGGCCAATACTTTCAGGACAGACTTCATATATGTACCAGGTTTATCTGTGTTCAACTGTCTGCACAACCTTGAAAACAGATAGGATAGTCTTTTGAGGAAGGTGTCACTATCTGAAAATGGGTCATGGACTTCATTTTGAGGACCCTAATCTAACAGGAGAGAGAATCTTTGAAGTTATGAACATCAAGCTTCAGTCTTCTCAGAAGGATGCAAGGTAAAAGTTAAGGTGTTAGAAGTCAGAAAACTGTACTTCTCTATACTCCCATTTATATTTCACACATACACTATAGTTAAGAGTCTGAAAGAGAAACAGAGGGAGGAAGGGAAGAAAGAGAGAGAGAGAGAGAGAGAGAGAGAGAGAGAGAGAGAGAGAGAGAGAGAGAGAGAGAGAGAGAATAAAACACTTGGCCAAAAATTATTTTACAATGTTAACCAGAAAGCATTTTATTTCTGAAACTCCAAAATAATCAAGATAGCCATTCTCTTAATGTAGATCAGCTGGTGACAAATTGTTTTAGGTTCCTTCATCTTAGAATTTGATTCCTCTTTATTCCTGAAGGATATATTTTACTTGGTATAAGATTCTGAGTTCACAATTTGTTTCTTTCAGAACTGAAAAAGCATTGCATGATTTTCTCCTGACTTTCACAGTTTCTGGTGAGAGATTTGATGTCATTTGATTTGGGGTTTTTTAAAGATTTTATTCATTATTTTTTGAGAGAAGGGGAAGGGAGAGAGGCAGAGTGGGAGAGAAACATCGCTGTATGGTTGCCTTTCATCTGCCTCCAGCTACGGACCTGGCTGGAGAAGTGGCTTGCAACCTGGTTTTGTGCCCTGGCTAGGAATCGAACCAGCGACCTTTGGGTTCACAGGCTGACGCCTACCCACTGAGCCACCAACCAGGGCTTCTTCTTTATTGTTTCTTTTCTACTTATTTCATTGATACTTTTGATTCCATTTCTCTCCAAAAGTTCAGTAGACTATTCTTTACAGAACAACAGAAACTTTGCTCTCATTCTACATCATACTGGAGTTTTCATTGATCATTGACCAAGACATAGTGGTGATTACATTTTTTTCTTTTAAGGCTTGATTTATTATTTCCAGGGAGAGAGAGGAAGGGAGAGAGGCAGACAGGGAGAGACACATCAATGTATGGTTGCCTTTCACCTGCCTCCAGCTACAGACCTGGCTGGAGACCTGGCTTACAACCTGGTTATGTGCTCTGGCTGGGAATTGAATCAGCAGCCTTTGTGTTCGCAGGTTGGTACCTTATCCATTGTGCTACCAGCCAGGGCTGATTACATTTTTGACTTTCTTTTTAATTGTATCATTTATTGTCATTGTTTATCCTTTTTTTTTTCTACCCTGCCTCACAGCACCCTGGATTATCATCATACTTGGAATTAAATTTCTCTGTAGAACAGATATACAAGGTCTATCCTGAAAGTATCAAGCCAACATCAATATAATTAAAACTTTGCACAGCTGATACTTTCAGGACAGACTTAGTATATGTATCAGCTTTGTCTGTGTTCAGCTGACTTTATAACCTTGAAAACAGGTAGGCTAGTCTTTTGAGGAAACTGTCAATATCTGAAAAGAGTGATAAATAATCTTGCTAACTTCCTTGAATTTGGAAATCCCTGAAATGTTATTAATATTTATTATGTTTTAACAATATGTTAAACATTGTAATATTTACCAATGTGCTATACAGGGGAGGGAAACGGTAGCTATATTGTTGTAATATTAAAAAATGAGCCCTGGCCAGTGACACAGTGGATAAGGTGCCAGCCTGCGAACCCAAAGGTCACTGGTTTGATTCCCCAGACAGGGCACATAACTAGGTTGCAAGCCAGGTCTCCAGGCAGGTGCATAGCTGGAGGCAGGTGAAAGGCAACCATACATTGATGTCTCTCTCCCTCTCTGCCGCTCTCCCTTCCCCTCTCTTTAAAAATAATAAATAAAATCTTTAAAAAAAGTAATACCTAACTCATTGTAAATAAGGAAAATTTGAGGATGTTAAAACTAAACTTTAAAAAAAATTTTAGATGAGAGAATATCAAAATATAAAGGATATTTATATTTCTGCTAATAATCATCTTGCTGAAAATTGTAGATTCTGTGCAGATGAAAGTAAAGAGGCAATTTGCTAGAATAAGACATAAAAAAGAAATTCCTCATCTGTATCTGTTATTTAATGGTTTTGTTAAACTTCAGTCCAGTTTTGTGGAGCACTTTGTGTGAAACACTTAGAATTTTTCCTCTAATCCTCAAGTGTTTTTGCGGTTATTAATTTTAAACAGAAAATGAGGCTTCTTTTCTTGCTAATGGTTGTAGACAGATGCTTTACCTGTAGCTGTGGGCTGCAAGCAACCCTGCTAGTCAATCACATCATTCATATTACATTGGGATTGTGCCTTTGGCATTTGTTTACTCAAAAATAATGCATATCATTAGACTTTTTAACTGTGATTGTATTTTTAGTTGATGCACTCTGCTAGACTTAACTCTGAAATACAATTGCACAGAACATCAGTGGATTCTTTAAAATTTGAGATGAATGCACTGCATTCTGAACTAAGAGGTTTCTATTTTATGTGAATCTGAGTCTAGACAATATTGCCTTCTTTTCTTTAACCAACATAAGGCATGAGCCATCTCTATTATATGCACTGCTTTGTTGCTCTGCATAAGGATACAACATCAGTCCAGTGCATGGATCCTTGTTATCAGAGCACCGTCATTCCATTTGTCATTACTGGAAGCACATGGGAAATGGTACAATTTGGACTCCAAACATCTGATAACCAGATGGCTACTTAGCCTTGATGTTGTGCAAACATCGTCTGTTTGTGAGGCTGGTATTTGCACACACATCCTTGGCAAAGGATGGTAAAGCCTTGCCCATAAAAAACATGTCTCTTGAGTCACAAAGAAGGGAACATCTTTCTCAAATCTATTTTCTCTCTTTGAAAAGGCTGATGTAATCTTTCAAAAGTTGCAAAGCTATTTTGAGGGAAATTTTGAATGTTAAACATTCAAAAGGGGGGTAGGTCTTCAATCTGGGAAGTTTTTCTTTTTTCTTTTCTTTCTCCCCAAGACAGTTGAGGATAAAAAAATATCTCACTCATCTAGGTTATTTTTTAAATCCTGGCCTAAATGGAGTGGTAGCCATACACAGGAGAATCATCAAACTCAAGTCCCTTAGTATAAGATGTATATGTACACATAAGTAGATAGATATTTATGTCTATGTGAGTCTACCTGTGTGTGTGTGTGTATGTGTGCCTGTTTGCTAGATTCATTTTTATTATTTATTCTGCCATGAAAGGCCGTATAGTATAATGAGAAGTTGTTCAAGGAATTTGTAATCTCTATGGAAGTAATAGGTGTAATGGTTAAAAACATGGACTCTGAAGTTAAAATTGTCTCTGTGATTCTGTACGTTAACCTCTTAATCAGCTTCCTCATCTGTAACATGGCAGTTACCCTTGTAGTACCCTATAGATTTATTGTGGGATTAAAGGAAATAAATCTATAAAGCTCTTACAAAAGGACCTCTCAGCTAATAAGTACTGTGTAAGTGTTAGCCTTCTTTTTATGCTACTCTTCCATCTGTACCTTGCCTTGTACCCAAAGTAATGAGGACTGTGATCTTTAAAGTACTCAATAAATATGTGTTTTCCTGAACTGGGCCTGATTGTGAGTCAGAGGTCCATAACTGCTCAACCATGCGGCGTGAGTAAGCCACTTCCACTCTCATAAGCCTGGCTTCTCATCCATGAAATGGGGGCAATGATTACAGCCCTGTTTTCCTCACCAGGTTATTATGTAGACCAAATGAGATAATTATATGAAAGCATATGTTTAGTTTGAAACACAAGGCAGATAATTGCAATGCCTTTGGAGATAGTTTATTTCGAAAAAAGGAACAGGGTAACCGATTCAAGCTCACTTCTTTTTTCAGCAGGTGTGATGAAACACCTATGTGGGCAATGTTAAAGTTATAGTAAGTTCTAGAGCAAGTGTTTTGCTAAAACATAATATGGAGAAATTATTTCTGAATCTGAAAATAATGGAAATATATACATATTTATCAGCCAAGACTTAATCCATGCTTTGAAGTAATTTTTAAGATCCCCAGTCACCTTGGTTATTATCTTGCTTAAATTATTATCCTCTAGAATTAGATCAATTGGAAGCCTATACAAAAAGCTAAGAGAACCTCAGCATTTGGGGAGATTTTATTTCTTTGCATATTAGGAGAACGTCATTCACTGATTTTGAGAGCCCCTGACTCAAAACTGTTTTCATCTGAGGAAATGAAAAATGTAGGCTCACAAATACTTTGCTCAAGGCAGTTTGTTCTGGCAGGAAACATTTGATTCTTTCTTATTTTATAGATAAAGGATATGTTTCATCAGCTCATGTGGTTTAGAAAATATTTCCATCAGATAACATAAATCTTATCTATTATTCACGTAGGTTTTAAAAATCAAGTTAGGTAGTCTATTCTGACATGCTTGGCTTCTTAAATCCAAATCCCATAAAAACTAATAAAAAGGAGTATCTTATATTGCCTTTAATTTAAGGCAGTTCTGAATTTCTTCCAGGATCCAGGTTTCATTGATAACGCAAAGGTGCACTGAATCCCCACAGAGCCAAACCTTTTAACTATTGTCCTTAAAAGGGTTCAGTTTCCATCAGACACCTTTCCTGCCTCTTACAGAGTGATTCCATGGCACCCCACTTGGGAAAGGCAAGAGGTTACAGTCACTACTAACACCTGCTTGGATTTGTGCTAAGCCAGAGAAAGCTGAGCATCTCAGAAGTTGCAGATGATTTCCCTGATCCTCACCTCTCCCTTCCTAGCATTATCCTTAAACATAGAGGAAACACATTTTTTGAGACTTCTCCCTATATTATTGTATTAGTAATGCCTGTGCGTTGAATCAACTCTTTGAACTCTTTTATTATTGAAATGACTTTTACACCACCTACATTGGATATTGCTCATAATACCTCACTGAAGTACTTTTGGCCATCGCATGACGCAGGGGTGATTCACAGCCATAAACAATGTTGGTGTAGATAATAGCTGACTGCGCAAGGCTGATATGTTTTCGGTCTCTAAGCAATCATATTTAATATCCAGAAGTTCATTTTCTGGAACTCAACAGGATGCTAACACGTATCGTCAAAGTTCCTGTTCTAAGAATAATGATGCCTTATTATAATTTTGAATAAATAGGTGCTGCTTATTAATTAAAATTGTTCTGCACACAAAACATGTTACGCATTTTCTTGCAGCTGAGTCATAGTGCTGAGATGATTACTTTGGAGATTAATTAGTTTTAAATATTGCAAAGTATACCTGTTGCTTATTGTTCCCTACCCACAGACTTCGAACTTTTGAATACATTCTAGATAAAGCCCATTTTAGAATATAATGCTATTTTTACATGGGCCATCATTATTCATTAACCTTGATAATTATTTTTTATCAATGAAAAGAAGCAGGGGTTGTAAAGAAGACAAAATTATGAAGAAGAAGGCAGGCACAGTTAAGAAGTATACTGGATATTCTCTCTTTGTTCCTCTCCATGCTCTCTCTCCTGTTCTGTGAACCTAGTGTAACAAAGTGGTTCTGGCCTCTGGTTGGGCATGGTGAGTGGTAGCCACAAGTAGGAGCCTGGAGGATACAAGAGTGTGAAATCTGGTTTTGTTCCCTAGCTCCCTCCTGACAGAGTCAGTTTATCAAAGGCTATGTTCCTGATAGGAAACAAAGCATTCTTCTACTGCTAGAACCTTGTGGACTCACCTCCCCTATTGATTTCCCTTACCTTTGTCTATAAATTATCCTGTCATCAGTTTCTTTTGTCACCATTTCTGAGAGCTCCAGCTGTTCTTGCTATTGTCTGGTTAATACAGGTAGAAGAATGAAAACAATAAAAGACCAAGACTGAGGCT
The DNA here is from genome assembly GCA_004026585.1 of Noctilio leporinus. NCBI lineage: Eukaryota > Metazoa > Chordata > Mammalia > Chiroptera > Noctilionidae > Noctilio > Noctilio leporinus. The sequence goes on from PVIW01000502.1 coordinate 97,055, forward strand.
GGACTTGCTGGTGTCAAGCTCTGGCTTTGCTGCTTCATAGCTGTGTAGCCTCAGGCAAACCCTTTCACCCTCTCTGGACTATCATTTCCCCAACTGTGCAATGAAGGGCAGTTGAATCAGATCCTGAGCTGTAAAAATTCTATGTTCTGTATGCACCTCAAAATGTAGGAGTAATCACCTCTGTGATGGGTCATTAATGAATCCTTCTGTCACTTCCAGAGGAATGGAAACAAGTTACTCTAGTGAAGCAGGTATCGGTAGTTAGTAATGTTCATGAACTTAGGGGACATTAATCCATACATTTAACTAGCCATATTTGGCTATTTCTCCAGTGTTTCCTCCTTTTGTATATAAATATTATCAAATAGATATATATTCTTTGTCATTTCTATAGAAAGGGTTCTATCTGCAATCAAGTTAGTCTCCAGTTTTAAGTGAAGCACTTTCAATATATAGATACCAATTTGGATATGAAACATGATTTTTTAGGTCCCTGTTCCACTTCTGTTTGTAAAAAATGTTCTGGGAAGCATCAGTTTTCTAATACTTGTCTGCTCTTTCATTGGGGCCTACCTGCTGGTCCTGATTTCCTCCCTGCAAGGTAAAGGAAAACAGAGGTGAGTGGAAGCGAAGCCACAATGATTACTGTAGATGGGAAGTATAAATGCATGAAGAGCCTCTGTATTCTATTGTGATTATTTCATATATGGTGCTGTAGCTATGTCAGTTACAGCATTTTCAGGGCTGGGATTGCTTAATCACAGAGCATATGAGAGTTGTACTGGTACATCCTGGAGAACTGTTGTGGTGGGGCTCTGAATCTTTGAGTCAGAAACATGAATGGTCAATCAAGATGGACAGAAGCCAGCTCAGAAATAAAGATAAAGCCCTGGCTGGTGGCACAATAGAGAAGGCACCAGCCTGCAAACCCAAATGTCACTGGTTCACTTCCCAGGCAGGGCACATAACCAGTTTGCAAGCCAGGTCTCCAGCCAGGTGAAAGGCAACCATACATTTGATGTCTCTCTCCCTCTCTGTCTCTCTCCCTTCCCCTCTCTCTAAAAATAATAAATAAAATCTTAAAAAAAATAAAGATAGCAAAAATGAATATGGTTGAGTGGCAATGACCTAAAAGACAGATATGGCAAAACAATATCTGAATAACATGCCAGGATGATACATTTGTATAGAGCAGATACCTTTTGCATTGAAGTTGCATTGCAGTTGTTTTCTAGGATGGTCCTCAAAATCCCCTTTAATTACTCTGATGTCAGCTAATGGAGGATAGACCATTGGAGCTGTTGGTTTCTGGAGAATGTGTAATGCACAGTAACATCATCTGTCCTGTGTTCTTCCATAGGACTTTATGCTATAGAATTCCTTGTTCATGTCCCTCAACTGCCAATGAGTTGCCTTTATATGCTTCAACTTAGCTTTATATGCTTCAACTGAGTAATATTGAAAAATGAACATTAGGCCTAAATGTAGGCATTTGTATCTATGTATTTTTTTTTCCCCCAGATTCAGAAGAGCAGTAAAACAGCAATCCAGGATGTATTTATAGTTTAAAGTATTTTGATAATATCTGTTTTCACTGACAATTTCCAGTAGCTTATTTTAAATCGATATTTAGGAAAGAAATTCACTTTGGTTTCTCTTTTGACCTTTTTTTGATGATCAGTAATATCCCTACTCAAGAGTCCCAGGAAACTGATAACAGTAGTTACCTTTGGATAGAGTGTACAGGGTACTAAAATTTACCGGGGGTATTCACTTTTTATTGTATATGTTTTGTTTTGCTGTGTTGGTTTTTTTTTTTTTTTTAAGATTTTATTTATTGTTTCCAGAGAGAAAGGAAGAGAGAGAGGGAGGCAGAGAAACATCAGTGTATGGTTGCTTTTGTTTTGCTGTATTTTTGTAACCATGCATTACTATTTAAAAACATTTTTTATGTACCCCAAAAGTAAGATAAATAATTCCACTCAATTCATAAGTATTTTTGGATCTGATTTTGAATTTAGTATTTAAGAAAAGATATTTTCAATCCTATAAGTTAAATTGCCTGTGAGTTACTCTGAAAATGCATCTTTTTAAAAAATTCTGTCCTTTTCTTTAAATTTCAAGCAGTTTTGTATTCACTTAATCTAGGACACTAGTGATAATTGTCACTGACTTCTACCTTTGACACACTCTTTGATCAGTCACTGAATCCTAATGATTTCAATATATGTCACTCATGTCCTTATTTTATCCAAGTCCAATCACTGTTTTGGTTTGAGATCTCAATATCCCTTAGTGAGAATACTGAGACATTTGTTTAACTGGGTTTCTTATCACCAGGCTCTTCTCTCAGCAACCAGTCCTCCACATTGTAACCAAAGTTACTCTTTAAAACATTCCTGGTCATGTTCTCCTCCTTATGAAAGTAAGTAAATGAAATGCAGTAGTTCCCCTTGTCCACAGGACAATGTACTTAAATCCCTTGGCATTCTGACCCTTATCTAGTGTCTCATCTTTGTGCTAGGGGTAAAATAAAGGAAAATACCAGATGAGGTTCCTCTTCTTGTAAACTTTACTGTCCATTGGGAGTAGGGACATATAATCAAAACATAAAAATATTTATTTAGAAGCAAAGATCAACTAGGAAAGGATGACACTCCAAGTTAGGTAAGCATAATCTATCCAAAAAGTTTCCAACCATGTAATATAAAAAATAAAGATGTTGACTGAAAAAGATGCAAGATATAAAAAACATTATACAGGGGACAAGGATGTCTTAGTCCTCTTCAAAGTAGGCACGATGGGACCTCACACAGTTCTCCCAATCACCACAGGCTGACCTGTTGTATTCTCCTGAATTTCATTGATGGTCTGAAGTCTTTTCCCTTTCAAAGGTGATTTTAGTTTTGGAAAAAGCCAGAAGTCACAGGGTGCCAAATGGGGGCTGTAGGGGGCAGGGGGCTGACTCACCTGGTTGATTTGATGTTTTGCCAAAAAACTCTGCGCAAGACGTGATGCACGGGTGACTGCATTGTCATGATGAAGCTGCCAATTGCTACTTGCCCATAGCTTCAGCTTTCTGAATCATCCAAATAGTTTCTGTGGCAGAATGTTCAAGCTTATTGCAAAATTTGATGCAGCTTTGTTGCTCTATTTGCTGTCATTTTGAATGCAATGGCCACACAGTACACATGCTCACTCAACAGCATCTATTGCCCCCACTGACTAGTGCAGAGAAGTCATCATTGTTTACACATGCACATTCCAGTCCACTCTCCGTGGCTGCCAGGTTACAATGATATCACACAAACTATTCTCATTATATTAACAATGGCTGGGCTTTTTCTGGACAGATCTGGTATGTCTGAGCCCTAGTCCTAGGGCTCAGAAAAACTTCTTGAATTTGTTTTGCTATAGATCTGGAAAATAAATCTCAACAATTTCAGGTGAGAGCCCATGCTATATATTTCTGGCAGTCTGCCACCCTTCAACCTGCGGCATTTTCCTGGGCCTTTGCCCAGAGCTTTTCCCACTTTATTTGATTCCTGGTAGAACTATCTAATTATCGTACTCATATTTTGCTTTATGGGATATTACCATTCAAAGTCCAACTCAAACCTTATTTCTAAAGACTGTCTTCCCTAGCAATACTTCTGGTTCCTGTTTTTGATTCCTATGGCCTAGAAGAATGAATAGCTCCTGTGGAGACCCATAGCTCACAGAGAACCCCCAGTGCCACAGATGAAATGAACACTTCCCAGGCAGCTTGCGCTAAGGCGGGGAAGGCCGGCAAAGTAGGGAGATAAAAAGCCTCCTCTGTTGTTCAGGAACAACAAGTGAAGGAGCACCAAGATTTCACTCGGGTCAGGATGTGCATTTAAATTAAAAAATCCTCTGCTGTTGATACAACATAGGATTAAGCAAGGTAAGAGAACAGACCAGACTTCAAAGGGGTCAAGGTACGTTCTCAGGCCCTAACTTCAACAGGGGACCACTGGCCAAGGCATGAAGGCACGTATGCATCTAGCCTTCCCGGTTTTCCATTCAGGTCTTACAGGCTTCGCCTGGCCTGCACAGGGCTTGACTCTTTCCCAGGGGGACCCCAACAAGCTCCCACATCATTTTATATGGATTAGTTACTGTTTTGCCTCTACCTCATTGTTACATGAACATTTGGCTATATTTCTCTCTGTGTCTCTTATTGTATCCTTTGTATTCTCAGAACCTAAAATGGAACCCAGAATAGGAAAAATGTAGTGTCTCCATTGGATCAAGCATATTGATGGAGTAATTGTTTCATAGGTGTTACCAATTTTATTGGCTTGAGATAATATTTACGGGTTAGCTCTTTTTGTTCAGTGTCGTTAATTTTAAAAGTTCCCAATATAGGGAAGTGAAATATTTCAGTTATTGTACTATGACTTGATAGTTTGAAACTTGGAATGCATTTTCCCAAAGAGAAAGATTACAGGATATATTTGATGCTTAGATATGTGTAAAAATATAAAAGTGCCCAATGGAAATAGCCAAGACACATGGGTTCTAATGCCATTTCTTTTATTTGCGTTATTTTACTAGCATGTTTTCACTCAAAAGCAACTCATTTCTTTTTCATGAGAGAATGAAGGCTAGTACTTCCCTTACTTGTCCATTGTAAGAATTAAGTAGTATTGTATGTAAATTACCTAATTCAAACAATGCAAGTTGATTACATGATGGCTCTCCTCCCAGTTTGCCCCTCTCTTTCTTTCTCCTTCATTGCCTTGGCACTTTAGGCAACTTTTAGGATATTGGTGCATGAGCAAATTATTGAGAATGAGAGTTTCTATGTTTTACAGGCTCCTAAAAATCAGCAAGAGAAGGCTTTAGCATTCACAGTGTGAGATCTACTTTTGCCTCCCTTAACACATGCTGACCTATCACTCTTTATATGCCAATTAGTTGAGCAGTGGGATAGTCACACCCTCAGGGCACCATCACTTTCCACTTCCAGGGGAGCCTTTAGAAATTATGGGGAGAGAATTATGTTCTGAATGAAGAAGGCCCATGAGTGCAAACGGAAGTGTAGCATGGAGGCCACAGCCCAGCTGACTCCTGGATGAAACCAAGGCCCCTTCTGATAGTCTGGCCATTGTGTACCTGCTGATTATGGACTCTGGCTAGAAGCCTTGTCTGTGGTGTGTCACAGGCACAGCAATAACGACCTTTCCTGCCTTTTCACTCCGAGACAGTGCAAGCCTTGCAGCTCTGGATGCTTAAACCTAGTAAACTGCTTTTGGCAAAGTCTCTAAAGACAGGGGTATAATTAGATGGGGTCTTTATTATATGTATGTATAAAATGATACCAGTTCTTCTTTTGAGGGAATGTACAAAACAACTAGCAAAGTTGTTATGTAATTATGCCTCTATAAAGTCCTTTTTTCTGGAATGCAATAATTTTTCTTCATCTTTAAATGGATTCAAAATGACAACATACTTCACCATAGAAAACCAAATCAGGATTTGGAATGACTGTATTCATAGAGAAAAGTAAATCTTTGTTAAGAAGAATTACTTTTAATTTTTATGTAATTTGCAAAATAAAGGGAGATGTGGTTATTTAATTTGATTTGCTCCTCTGTGTTGGTAAAGTTGGGCTCTAGTCTAAAACAGCTGTACTGCCTAATGCATTTATAATTGGCATGGAGGGCTGAGGATTTTATTAATAATAAAGATTTGAAAAAGAATAGTAGTTATTCTATACTGTGTTATTTAATATAATTACTTACTTTTCAATTATAAAGCTCCTGTAATCTGCAGAACACAAAGGGAGGTTGTGTACTATAAGGTCACCCACTGTGTTTCCTTTTAGTGACAATTCTTTACCAGCACAGAAAGAGCAAAAGCAAATAATGATGTTCTCATTAAGCCATCCTTCCTTAATATATATATATATATTATTATATATATATATATATATGGATTAAACTCATGTCAAGCTTTTTCAAGAAATATTATTTTAATCTCCAGACATACAGTAAAAATTCCCATTAATGATAGCCTAACTCTGTTGGAGCTACATTGAAATGTAACTGAGTATGACAAAAGAGTTTATAGGTTGGATAGTGTAAAGATAATTTCAATGAAACACTTTAAGTTACTTAGGAGAATAAAATACATTTTTTTCTTAAAAGTACCATTCTTGATAAATATAATTATACCCATTAGAATATTTTATAATCTTTAGACTAAAGAGATAGTCTGAAATGATCTCTATTCAGTACATATTCACATAATGCAATCACAACAACACAAGACTGAACATCTTCAATTTCCATCCCCTAGACAGGGCTATTACATATCTATTATTATTATTATTATTTTAAAGATTTTATTCATTATTTTCAGAGAGAAGGTCATGGAGGGAGGAAGAAAGGGAGAGAAGCATCCATGCATAGTTACCTTTCACCTGCCTCCAGCCAGGGACCTGGCTGGAGACCTTGCTTGCAACCTGGTTATATGCCCTGACTGGGAATCGAACCAGCAACCCTTGGGTTCACAGGCCAGTGCCAATCCACTGAGCCACACCAGCCAGAGCTTTTATACCTAATATTATTTAATATAGTCTTAAATATTATAAAGAAATCAAGTATTGTAAAATTTGATGTGCTATTAATAATTATCCTTTAAAATTTTCTTCACAAGATGTTTTATGAACTCTAAGAACGGTAAGGAATAATGAGGACTTAACTATTTCTTAAGGAGGTGAAAAACCCTGGTGGGGAAGTTATACTAGATTTTGAGTTAGAAATCCCAACTGGGCCATGACATCACCTGAGTGAACTTCAGCCAATTGCTTAACCTTACCCCAGCTCAGTTTCCTCTCTTTAAAGTGAAGATAATACATTGATACTTGTCTCCATTTCTTCCTCCCTCCCTGCCCTTCTCTCTGAAAATAATAAATAAAATCTTTAAAAAATAAAAAAATGAAATGAAGATAATAAGGCATGCGCTATAAAATTTTAGTGCTTAAAACAATGTGTAGAAAGCAATTTGTGAATTAGTTTATGACACCAACACTGAGTCTTGCTGAAGTTTTCTATTCATGGTATTTCAATAAAATTGACCTGTTTTCAACATCAATATTTTGTGAGATGTGTAATATCTTGTTGTATATAAGTTGTATGTATATTTTTTTTACCTATTTATTCATTTATTATAAAACTTCAGGCCTTATTTCCATGGTAATTTCTGATTCCTGAGCTCCATTTTATTATTCTCCCAGCTGTACTGACATATAATTGATATATAACATTGTGTAAGTTTAAAATGTATAATGTGATGATTTAGTTCTACTGTGCACTAATCTGAATTGGGCAGGTTTTCATTCATGCATCTGAGTAAAATGTGCTAAATAATGCTGTGCTATCTTATGTCTTTTCTGTAATAATTAAGACAATGTATGTGAAATATTAGGTGCAGTGACTAGTATGATGTAAGTATTTAATAATGATTGTTAGCTAGAATATAAATTCACCAGTACACTTTTTCTAGTGTGCATGAACCTCTATATTGCTCCCTTAGTCCATTCACACATTATGTTAAACAAGATGTTAAAAATTGAAGAACATTAAGCCCTGGCTGGTGGCACAGTGGATAAGGCACAGGCCTGCGAACCCAAAGGTCCCTGGTTTGATTCCTAGCCAGGGCACATAACCAGGTTGCAAGCCAGGTCTTCAGCCAGGTCCATAGCTGGAGGCAAGTGAAAATCAACCATACATTGATGTCTTTCTCCCTCTCTGCCTCTCTCCCTTCCCCCCTTTCTGAAAATAATAAATAAAATCTTAAAAGAAAAATTGAAGAACATTGATAGATTTCAGGATTCTAAACCCCTTTGTTTTAGTTAATAAATCCTGTAAAATTTTATTTTAAACTTCTTAATGATAAATTTATAGTGATGTCTCTGTCATTTTTTCTTTTTTGAGTTTAAATATCTTTTTAAAGAGTTATCCCATGATAAATGGTAACAGCACATAATGGTTTTGTTGAAATAATTTATAAAATAATATAGATTAAGTTTTACAAACAACCTAGGACCCAGTTAAAAAATATGTTATAGCATTGGTGTAGCAATACATTCTCTGTATGGGTGCTACACCCCTTTCTGCAATAACCATTAATTGCAAAGACCTTTTGTTCTAGTTTTGGGGTCAGCATAATAGATAACCACTTATCATACATCTACTATGCGTTAAGTGTCTTACAGGCGATGCAAATGAAAAAAGCTATATGAAGTAAGTTATTGCTTTAAGAATAAGAAAACTGAGGCTCAAAAAGTTAGGAAATTTGTTCAAGCCTGCATCTCAAAATTTAAAATAAGAGGAATCTAACCAAGAAAACCTAAAGTCCTGCCACCATGCTTTGTTTAGAAAATGGAACACAGAGTTTTCATTATGATCTATTTAGTAAAAAGTATAAGTTTAGATTTAGGAATACAGTTGACCCTTGAATAACACAGGGGTCAACTGTAATTCATTTGTTGAGTTTAAACTTTTAAATGGATGAAACATACTTTAGAGCTTTTCTTTTTCCTAAAAATTCCTGACATGTCTTTGTATGAGATACAAAATCTGTTACTCTATCCTTTCTTCCTATACATCTTTAATTTCTGTCTGTCAAATGTCAAGCACTGGATTAGGCACCATCACACAACAGTGAACAAAATAAGATTACGATGTAGAAGTAAGCACTGACATTATCCAAATATCATTGTAATTAGAGAAAAATTGGATAAGAGGCACTAAAAATGAAGTGCTATGTGTTGTTATAGAAACTTAGAAGCTGGGGCAGGGGTGGAGGTTTGGGTCACCTTAGGGAGAGTAGAAAAGGGTCCTTAACTGTTTCAGTTGTGTTCTAAAAGCTGAGTCCTTGTTAACCAGATAAGTGAGGAAAGAGCACTTGATACAAACAGATAAACATGTGTATGGTCCCAGGACCAGAGCTGCGAGTGCATGGTGGCAAGTACAAGAAACTGAAAGAAAGTCAATGTAGCCAATTGAATTCTTCAGAAAGCAGAAACTGGGATGCTGATTAAAGTGTGGGATATTTAATAGGAGGTGCCCTTGGGATTAAAACCTGGGAAAGGAATTGAAAAGCAGGAGAAATAAGCAGATATTGAAGCCAAAATGACCCTATGGGAGCTATAAGGCTTAAATGGTTACATTGGGATGAGATAGATTGCCAGATCTTTTTTAAAAATCCTTTTAATTTGTTAATTGATTTTAGAGAATGAGGAAGGAAGAGGGAAGGAAGGAGGGAATGAGGGGAAGAGAGAGAAAGAAAAAAAAAGAAAAACATCAACAAGTTGCCTCCCATTCGCACCCCAATAAGGGAGGGGATGTTCAGCCTACGCATGTGCCCCACCGGGAAACCAGCATGATTCACAGAATGATGCTCTACCAACTGAGCCATGTGGCCTGGGCAAGTGGTCTAATCTTGAAATCCCTACTTCCACCAATGATCAGATGTCAACTATTTTGAAAGCATGGCATCTTATGCGAGGCTGACCTCTTCTGTTGAAGCAATCACTTCCTGACTGACAAATGAGGTTATTTCATGAGCATTTAAAACAAGTTCTTTGAAAGAGGATCTAGATAGTTTACCACCATATCCATTACAGGCATTATGACTAAAACACACAGAACAAGATTTCTCAATCTTGGCAATTTTAATATTTTGGAATTATTATTATAGTTTGCCAGAAGCTTTCCTGTGCCTTGTAATAGATGCTTTAGCAGCATCTATTCCTAGATACTAGTAGTGAATCCCCCAACCTAGTTTTACAATAAAAAAAAGCCTCTCCAGACATTGCTAAATATTCCCTGGGAAGAAGCAATAACCAAATCATGCATGGTCTTGTAGGCCAAATCAAGGAGTCATGTCCTTAGTCCAATGAGTTTATTCATTTATTTTTAAATTTTATTTTATTTAAAAAATAAATGTATTCATTCCATTACCATTTAATCACCTTATACACCAAAGGCCCCTGCAATCACCCCACTATGTCCATGAGTTTTTTCTTTTTTGCTTGATCCTTCCTTATTCTAGAAATCAGAGGAAGCCAATGAAGGATTTTTAGGGAAGAAAAGCAGAGTTGTGTTAAAAGTGTCAGTGTGGTTGCAAAGGTTGGAGGATAGTGTAGAGGTAGGTTAGAATAGATATGAGTCCATCATCAGAAGGAGGCTCTTTGGAAGAGTGCTAACAGATCTCTGTAGGGAGGCACTGGTATAAAGGTAAAACTGAATACAGACTTGAGAGATATTTGGGCTTAATATAATGAGTCTGAAGGAAATAGAGGTGTTGAAGAGGAATTCTCAGTATTGCCTTGCAAAAATGGGTGGAGACTGGTATCATTTACTGATGCATGGAATGTAAAAAGAAAAACAGATATGAGGGATAAAGATCATGTTGTTTTTAGATGTCTTTTCTAAAATTTAAGTTGGAATATCAAGAACACATTTGGATATGGGTCTAGGGTTCAAATGAGAGTGAGACACAAATGTTTTCATATGATTTTAGATTTTAATTAAAACTGTAGGTGCGAGATTGAATAAGAAATCTACCCTAAAAGAAGTTGCAGTTATAACTGGTAACTTTCCCCAAAGCAGTTTAAATTCCTTTCCAGACTCTTACTGTCAAGTTTGCCATAAACACTGATGAAGTGTTAAGATATTTTTAAAATATTTATTCATTTTATCCATTAATGGAATAACACAAACATAGTGCATGTACACATACATGTATGTATATATATTTGGGATATGAAAAAATTTTAGAGTAGAAACTTGAAAATGCAGTAAATGCTGGTCTTTCTTTCATCTAAAAAATGAACACAATGTATGACACCTAATTATTATCATAATGTGGAAGTACTAAGTTGTTCACCTGGAATTTCACAGGCAACTAGTGAATCTTAGAAGTGTCAGAGATTTCCAATACCTAATATGCCTCTAAGCAGTAAAGCAGTTATTTCTTCCATTTTCCCAAAAGAAAATTATAATATGAGCAAAATCCTGGCAGTAGCAAGAAGAAAGACAGTTAAATTAAAAACATAACTCATATAGATAAGTAGAAGTGCTTTGGCTGCTTGTAAAGGATTAGACTTAGCAGACAGAGGCAGTTGCTCCAAGCACACTTGAAGGCTTCATGCCTGACAGCAGGACTCAGGAGGTCAAGGCCAGAAGTCGAATGGTGTGAACAAATGTATCATATTCCTATCCAAATGGTGGCCTTTATTTATCCATATCTTGGGATTCCCAGTGTTTATTTCCTCATTTTACACTTCCTGTTCACTCTCTGGAAGTCTTAAGTCTCTCTGACAACTTCATTCCCAAGTCTAAACAATATCATTGGCTTTGAAGATAATAATAATTTGATTTTTAATATACATATAGGAAGAATTTCTACATACTCAACTACTGGCCAATTGTTACACTAATGACAATTTCTATAGCAGGTTAATCACAAGAAGTGAGTAAAATAAAACCAATTCAAAATTGGCAAAAGGAATAAAAGTAAAGAAATATTTATATATTATAACCTGATAATCAGTATATTCTAAAGCTGAATATTTAATAAAGAAGAAAAACTAAGAGTATTTCTTCCAAAAACATTCTATTTGAACACACTGAAAACATGTACAAAGGTTGATTATTTTCTTGGATATGAAGTGAGTCTCAACAAATTTCAAAGGTTTGAAATTATATAATATAGTCTACATGCCTGCAATGAAATTAAAGTAGAAACCATTAATAGATAATGAGAAATTCAATATAGTTAAATATTAATTAATTCATTAAGTAAACATGAATCAAAGAATAAATCACAGTAGAAATTAGAAAATAACTTTAAAAACTAGTAATAAAAAATTTCCAATTCATAGGTGAGTGACAGAAAATAAGTATCAATCTAAAAAGTTAAAAACAACAAAAGAAATGCACATATATTTTCTTTTCTTTTTTTTTAAATTTTATTGTTGTTGTATTACATTCATCCCCTTTTTGCTCCCCTCTGTCCCCCTCCCCACCCACCCATTCCCCCCAAAGTCAATCCCACCTGTTGTCCATGTCCATGGTTCCTTTATACTAGGTTCTTGTCTAAGCTGCTCCCCTTTCTTGCCTCTGCCTCCCGCCTCCCCCCCAACCCCTTTCCCCCTGACCACTGAAGGCCTATTCCTTGTATTCATATACTTGGTGCTGTTTTGCTTGTTGTTAGTTTTGCTCATTATTGTCCCGTAATGGGTGAGATCATATGATATTTGTCCTTCACTAACTGGCTTATTTCACTAAGCATAATACTCTCCAGTTCCATCCATGTTGTTGCAAAGGGTACAAGTTCTTTCTTTCTTTCTGCTATATAGAATTCCATTGTGTAAATGTACCAAAGTTTTTTGATCCAATCATCCACCGATGGGCACTTAGGCTGTTTCCAGCACTTGAATGCACATATATTTTCAATGGAAAATTAATAAAGATAGGAGTGAAAATCATGAAGTAGAAACAATATAAAATCAACAAAACTCAAGTTGGTTTAAATAAATTGATAAATTGATAAACCCCCAATGAAACTGATCTTGAACAATATAATTTGGAAATTAACAGTATATCAGGATAATAAAGGAGAAATCATTATAGGATTTTTTCCACATTTTTATTTTATTGTATTTTTGTACTAAATGCTAGGAATTAGTTAACACTGATTTTTTTTTTTTTTTAAGATTTTTAGAAAGAGGGGAAGGGAAAGAGGCAGAGAGGGAGAGAGACACTAATGTATGGTTGCGTTTCACCTGCCTCCAGCCACAGACCTGACTGGAGACCTGGTTTGCAACCTGGTTATGTGCCCTGGCTCGGGAATCGAACCTGCAACCTTTGGGTTCGCAGGCCAGCACCTTATCCACCGTGCTACCAGCCAGGGCAATACTGATGTTCTTAAAAGTTTCAATGGTGTGGACATATTTCAGGGAAATATGACTTATAAAAGCTGACACAAGGAGAAATTAAGAATATGAAAAATCCTGCAATGCAAACTCTAGGCTCTGATGGTTTTATTGGTGATGTCTTTCAAAACTTAAAAAAATGATAAAACAGAAATATTACATAAACTTAAGAAGAAATTAGAAGGAGTGGAAATTCACCATCTTATTCTCTGGAACAAAAAAAAAAAATATGGCCATTTTAAAAAGAAAATTATAGGCCAATATCTGAAGAATCTCTAAAGTGAATATATTTATAATGATAAACTATTTGAATTTAGAGCCACAAAAATAGCAATTTTGGCTTTGTCATGGTGCTGTAAGTTTTTACAGTGATACTTCTCATTGATAACTAAAAACCCTGAAAATGGGCAAGCAATTTCATAGGATTGAATTTCCTGGTTTGTGTGTGTGTGTGTGTGTGTGTGTGTATAACATTTTCTCTTCTGATTTTCCTCCAAGAGTGAAACCCAGTTGTGAAAGCCTACAGAAATTGGCATGTATATACATGACTGTGTTGAAGAAAACAGGTGTTTAATAACAGATTTTCAATTTTGGGGTGGAGGGGGCTGAGAGCATTTCTGCTCTGAGTCCTCTCCTTCTAGATCCAGAACTTATTTTGCTTCCCCCAAATACTGCAAGTCAAAACTATGTGCAGAAGTTCCCCATTTTCTTACCTGTTCTTTTTGGAGCTTGGAGCTTAAGCCAGACATGCGAACGTATCTCCTCCTCTAGAATGTACACTCATGGGTCGGTGTCACCATCATCTTGCAGCAGCTTTCTGGACTTAGGATCTGGGGTGCACTGTTCTCAGTCTCCATGGAGCAGTCCAACTCCCATGTGCCATGCTGCCCTGGATCATAGCGTCCAGGGGGCTGGACCCAGTGAGGTACGTGTCCCAGGGTAGGATCCTGCCTCCGGGAGCAGGCTTTGGTCCATGCAGGGCCTTGGTGGGCCTGGCATTTAAGGGTCCCAGGAGTGCTCTGCCAGTACAGGAAGTAAAGGCCAGAGACCTAGAGCATCTAAGGGCACCTGTGACCAAAAGTTCCAATCCAAAGTGCCACGAGCCAAGAACCAAGAGACTCAAAAGCCAAGAGCAAGGGTGAAAGCAAGAAAGAACTTCTCCCTGCCTTTTAAGGTTGAAAAAGTATTCACTCCCCAAAGCCCGTGCACTCCAGAAGCCTGTGGCAATGTCCAGCTTGCCAAACACTGAGGGCTGCTGTTGGCACATTTTTCTTTGCCCCTCCTACTGAGAGGCTGCTAGCAACTGGAGTCTCCTCCTGCAGACCCTCCCTACAGGAGGGCCTGGGCCCCTGTGGCCTTTACAGTTGAGAGACACATTTTTTATGCAAAGTGCCTAAGCATTGTGTGTTTTGCTCAGTAGCCTCCATCCTGCTTTGGAGAGGGCAACAGCTTCTCTTCAGGGCCCCCTGCCATTCCTGTCAAGTGGGGGAGGCAGCCATGGTACTGGATTTGGGGGACCCCTGCTTTCCAGGGATCTCTAACCCAACCTACCCCATTACAATGGTGGTAATGGCCTGTGTGGCTAAACCTCTGATAGGACTTCCATTTTTCTGGTCAGAGGAGCCCCTTTGCACCCATAAAAAATTTTTTAAGGAGGGGAAAAGGAAGACAAAGAGAAAGAGGAAGAAAACACCCAGAGGCTGGAGTATGAGATGGAAGTCCAACAGCAGCAATCCTGAAGAAGAATCCCTACTCCTATGAATGACCATGTGCAATGACGATTGCCTGAGCAATGCACATATGGAACTCAAAACCAGTAAATTGCACATGTTGAGAACTCCAAAGTTTTTTTTGTTTGTTTGTTTTTGTTTTTTAAGATTTTATTTATTATTTTTAGAGAGAGGGGAAGGAATAGAGGCAGAGAGGAAGAGAGACATCAATGTATGGTTGCCTTTCACCTGCCTCCAGCTACGGACCTGGCTGGAGACCTGGCTTGCAACCTGGTTATGTGCCCTGGCTGGGGAATCGAACCAGCAACCTTTAGGTTTGCAGGCTAGCGCCTTATCCACTGTGCCACCAGCCAGGGAGAACTCTGAAGTTTTTAAAATATTTTATTTTTATTATTTTTAGAGAGAGGGGAAGGGAGGAAGGCATAGAGGGTGAGAGGCATGAATGTATGGTTGCCTTTCACCTGCCTCCAGCCACAGACCTGGCTGGAGACCTGGCTTGCAACCTGATTATGTGCCCTGGCTGGGGAATTGAACCAGTAACCTTCAGGTTCACAGACTGGCACCTTATCCACTGTGCCACCAGTCAAGGCTGAGAACTCTGAAATTTGAACTACCATTTTCAAAACAGAATTTACAGAAAGAAACTAATGAGTTGAGTACTTAATTAAAACAAAAATATTAATATTCCCTAGAGGACCATAGCAAAACCTAGATTCTGTATTCTACAATATATAGGATAGAACTCAAAATGGTAAGATTTCTGTGAGAATATCAAAAGGTATTACAAATATGTCATTGTAATCCAAGGAAGAGAGAAGAAAGAGATTATGGAAGATAATAGTTAAAGGAATAATGGCCTAAAACTGTAAAACATTTATGAAAGCCATAATAAGAAATGCAGCAAACCCTAAACAGGGTAACTTCACAGGAAAACCATCTACCTATACAAGTCAGAATCAAACTGCTAAAATTCAGACATGCAAAAACAATCTTTAAAAGAGCTAGAGAAAAGTAACACATTACAAACTGGGACATAGCTATATGAATATTTGAAAATTTCTCATCTGAAACAAGGAAGACAAGAAGGAAGAGGAGCATTTTAAACATTTTAAAGTATTTAAAGAATAGAACTGTCAAGCCATAATTTTATATACATTGTAAATATTCATTTGAAATATCTAGCTATTGGTAACTTTCTCTTAAAGAGACAAATAATACTTTATTTTTGAGAGCTATATGGTCCAAGTCCCAACTACTCAACTTTGCTTTTGCAGCATGAAAGTAGCTATAGATAATATGTAAATAAAAAGTCATGGCTGTTTCCAATTTTAAATTATACATACAAGATTAAATGGCTGACCTGCGGGCTATTATTTGCTAATTCCTTATATAAACACTGTAATTAAAGAATAGAGAATTTAAATCTTATAAAAGAAAGCATGATTTTACCATATGCTACTTATATATAAAAACACAGATAGATTGAAAATAAGCAAATGGAAAATATTAAGCATGTAATCTTTAAATGTAAGAAGGATTGAGCAGACATTTTAGTATCAATAAAATGGATTTTAAGACAAAGCATACAATCAGAGAGAAAGAAGAATGTTCTATAATGATGAAAGGGACATTAGGATTTCTACTATTAACAGCTGTTATTTACTTATTTATTTTAAAAAAAGATTTTATTTTTAGAGAGAGGGGAAGGGAGGGAGGCAGAAAGAGAGAGAGACATCAATGTATGGTTGCCTTTCACCCACCCCCCAGCCACAGACCTGGCTGGAGACCTGGCTTGCAACCTGGTTATGTGCCCTGGCTGGGGATTGAACCAGAGACCTTTGGGTTCCCAGGCTAGTGCCTTATCTACTGTGCCACCAGCCAGGGCAACAGCTGTTATTTAATTTGGAAAATACATGTTACTGGAGAACACATGTTCTTTTCACATGTATATGGTGCATACACCACATTAGACCCTATGTCAGTCCACAATTCAGTCTCAATAAATAAAAAACTGTTACACATCATACAAAGTAAATTTTCTGACAATCAACGACAGTACAATATTAAGGAAAATATAACTACCTAAAAATTTTAAAACACTCTGAAATAATTTATGGGTCAAAACATAATTGCAAGATAATCAGAAAATATTTTGAACTGTATAAGAGTGAAAATATAGCATATCACAATTTGTGGAATGTAGCTCAAGTTGTATTTAGAGGGAAATCTGTAGATTTAAATGCTTATATTAGAAAAAGAGAGCCCCAGCCAGGGCACATAACCAGGTTGCAAGCCAGGTCTCCAACCAGGTCCGTGGTTGGAGGCAGGTAAAAGGTAACCATACATTGATGTCTCTCTCTCTCTGCCTCTCTTCCTACTCCTCTCTCTAAAAAAAATAATAAATAAAATCTTTTAAAAAACAAAAAATAAAAATATAAAATTAATGACCAAAGATTCTGCCTTAATAAAAAGGAAGTAATTCAGAGATAAATAGATTAAAGAAAAGAATGAAGATAAAGTAGAAATCAATGAAATAGAAAACAGATGATAAAGCCTACAGCTCATTAATTGAAGCTGTTGAATATAAACAAAATTAACAAAACTCTAGCTAGCCTAATCAAAAAAAAAAAAAAAAAAGAAAGAAAAGAGAGAGAGAGAAAGCACAGATCATCACTATGAGGAATAGAAAGAGGTTATTACTAAAGATCTTGTAGGTCCAGATGTTTTCTCTTTCCTTTTGCTTAACTACTGACCTATATAATTCCTTTACCTCTAATATAGGAGATGTTTACTTAAGACTTGATGTTGAACATTTTTTATAGCTTGAGGAGATCCCATGTCACAGATGTGGGAAAGGATAACTAATCATTACAAGCAAACTTTGAGTTGCTAAGATTAAAAATATCACTTTGGCCTATTTCCTATTTCAATAATTTTGTGAGTATATAACTCAAAAATCAATCCAGAAGAGTATTTTAATAAATGTATTTGGATTACTTTTGTAGAAAATAAAGAAACTTCTGTTTAATTTAGTAGTATGTTCTACCAATGAATGCATACATAGATGGAACAACAAAAGTCAATGTCTCTCTTTCCCTTTCTCTTACTCTCTAAAATAAAACAAATGTTATATTCTAAGTTCAAACTAATAAATCTCTTGAATATTGCCTACATTATACTTATATGGTCATGTCATATAAGTAAATAGGCTAACATCTCAAAAAAACATGAAATCAACACTAAATTTCTGTCTGTGAGATAATTGTGCTTTATTTTTGTTTGTTTTTATCTAAAGCCCACACTCTAGTAGACATGAAGCTATCAGAAAAAAGTTTAGTAAATCTCAAGCAACATTATTAAATAATATTAAGAACTTTATTGCATGTTAAGAGAGAAATACAAATACCATATGACCTCACCCATTTCAGGATAATAATGAACACAACAAACAAATAAGCAAAACAGAACCAGATACATGAATACAATGAATAGACCTTCAGTGGGCAGAGGGGAGCGGGGAGGGGGCAGAAGGAGGCAAAGAAGGGGAGCAGTTTAGTCAAGGAACTAACATGGAAGAACCATGGACATGAACAACAAGTGGGATTGACTTTGGGAGGGAGGGCGTGGGTGGGTGGGGAAGGGGAAAGAGGGAAGGAAAAAGGGGATGGACATAGTAAAACAACAATAAACTTAAAAAAGAAAAGAAAATACAGTAAAAATAAAAAGGAGATAATATATATTGTATACTTTTCATTATTTTAGATTTGTCTAGGATGAAAGAAATCAACAGTGTCCCATTGCCCTTCTACTGGTTTAGGAAAAGATTTATGTAACAAGCATTAATTTTTAGATAGAAAGCATAGAAAATGATGAGTGTTGTTGCTGTAATTAATCATACTTTAATGTAGACACCTTACACAGTGATTTAATAAAATGCATCTAGCTATAATCTTAAATATTGAGAAAATATATTAGGTATCATGAGTAGAATATTATTTTCTTCTTTTAAGATATTATATAGTGAAATTAGGTAAAATAAATATAACACAGAGTGTATAGTTTTAAAAATCAGCATAGCCACCACCCAAGTTGAGAAGTAAAACTTTACTTTGACTTACCCATTTCTATATTCTTTTTTCTTTATAATTTTACTGCATAAATATGAATTTTTAAATACAATAGTTTTACCTGTTTCAGAAATTTATGTAAAGAGAAAATTCTGTGCCTGGCTTCTTGTAGTCAGTATTAGCCTTGGGAGATTCATTTAGGTTGAGTTTTGGACAGGAAATAGCAACAAAGAGGAACGTGAGCATCACTGTAGATTATCTATTGAGAGCATTGTATTCATTTTTTAACAATTGCATTAAAAATTAAAAATATTGGTAATTATTAAAGTTTGTTTGTGGGGGTGGTTTAAGAGGAATAAAACCTTAGCACAGGTTAGCATATGCCATAAATATTTCATGCAAACCTAATCATTATACTTTAATATACTTTTTAAAATTTTGACCCAAGGTTATATTCATTGATCTTAGAGAAGGAGAAAAAGAGAAGGGGAGAAAGACATCAATGAAAGAGAGAAGCAGACTTTAATTAATGAGAACGAGACAAACAGACAGACAGATGGACAGACATTGATGTGAAAGAGAAACATTGATTGGTTGCCTCCCTAATGTGCCCCAGCTGGGTCTCAAACACACTAACAGAGCCACCTGACCAGGACAATACCTTAATTTTTAAAAAGTGGATATGGAAAAAATTAAGGAAAATAATTAGAAGGAATTTTATGTGAGGACCATTCACTTTAAAGGACAAAGCCTAAATATAAAATGTTTCATATAATTTTGAAAGATATATAAAAGAGGAGCACAGGCTTATCTTAGACTAGAACCTGGAATACAGCTCTTTGCCAATTAGCTCCCACCTAGATTTACTTTGGTTCTTTCAAATTCCAGATATTGTCATACTAGGTGGTTGTCTCTGTGTTGTATTTTTAAGAATTGTTTTA
This sequence comes from Noctilio leporinus, assembly GCA_004026585.1. Lineage (NCBI taxonomy): Eukaryota > Metazoa > Chordata > Mammalia > Chiroptera > Noctilionidae > Noctilio > Noctilio leporinus. The sequence goes on from PVIW01000502.1 coordinate 116,766, forward strand.
AAGGAAAGACAAACCTAAAGATGTTGCTGCTTATGCTCACCTACAAGTTGTTCATGGGAGAAATGGCTCAACCTCATTTCCACAGTTTAGAACAATATGAGTCACTTGCAGTTTGGATCTTGTCCCAGATCCCATTTTCATTTTTTTCTGTCCAAACTAACATGTTGCGTGTCTCTTTCAATCTGTGGTCAAGTTGTCCTCTCTTGTTTCATCTCTCAGTTTCTACTGGTCTCAGAGATGACCATATAACTTTCTAGGCTTTGATCTCCTCTAAACTAGAAACTACCAAAGTAAATGTCATGGACAACAAATAACCTGTATAGGGAGTGAGACCACTCCAAACATTCCAGCCACCCAATCATTTTGTTGTGATGCTATTATTCACAAACAGACAAAAACTTAATTTTGTTTACACAGGCACCCACTTTTAAATTATCTATGTAAATGTCCTATTGTCCCAAATAGATTATACATTCTAGTTCAGGGATCATAGCTTATATATGTATCCTTAGTGTTTAAAAGAGTAGATTTTAATGCCCTTTTTTGTTATTGGTATTTGTGATGATAGTTTTGTTGTTGTTGTTGTTGCAGTTTGGTGATAACAAAGAAAAATAAAAGAAGGGCAGCTTTCTAAGATGGAGAGAAAATGGGATAATCCATTTGCTGTTAGTACGGAAAGAGAATAATGATTAAACATCAACCAGGAACTAATATAGGATTTTAAATAAGTAATTTTAGTCCTTTAGGTTAATGCTGTTAAGTAGCTAAGGTGCCCATGAATGAGCTGGGGATCTTGATAAAATGCAGATTTGGGTTCAGTAGGTCTGGATGGAAACCGAGATTCTGCATGTTGTCAAGCTCCCAGGGGATGCTAATGGTTCTAGCCAACCTGTGACCCTTTAAGCAACAAGTTTTTGCACAACCCTACAAGGTAATATAATTATTATGACAGAATTTATTGTGGTAACAGTAGTAGTTTAGCATGCACCACCGTACTGAAAGGAAAGCTCTACAGTCTGGTAAGTTATATCTAATGAGAAAACAGATAAATCTAATAAGTTGGGGAGTAATAAAATAATAGAGCTAGGAGAAAACACAGTAATGAAAATAGGTTAAGCCTAAAGAGTAAAGTGCATTAACCATCTCTAAAAATGCTCCTTTCCTATTCAGCTAAACTCTAGCCAGGATGGGTTTTATTTACATTAGAACAGTATTGTGACAGAAAACATTTATCTTTTCTGTAATTCCATAGCAGCCCCTGTCAACAAGATGCTTAAAATCAGCAGTGTTCTTTATTCTTTCAATTGGCCTATCCAGTACCATCCACAAGTGATATTTTGATAATTACTTAAAAGGTTTATCAATAAAGTCTCAAATACCTGATTCTGTAGTTGTATTTCTGTCCTACAAGCACTCAGGCTGAGCTGTCAGAAAAGCAGACATTTTACTTTTGGGTATGTTGGTTGTAACCCGGCCTCATTCTTAAAATTTGCCACAGGAAAGCCTGCTCAAGCCCAAAGTCACCAGGTCCAAAGTCACTAAATATACAAGTTTCAGACACAGCAGATTTATAAGCACTAAGCTCTGAAAATATGTCCCCGTCCCCCCCCCCCCCGAAATAGCAAGTGCACCTATGCTCAGTTTATAGTTGCCAATGACTATTTCTAAGGCTGCAATACTGAAAGTGCTAGAATTGGGGCTTCTGCTGACTTTTATGACAAAGACATTTCTTGGGTTACTGAGGTGGTCTATCCTAGCCTGCACTGTTATACAGATAAATGAAGGGGGAGAAAAAAATTAAAATGCATGTCACTAAAGGGCAGCCAGTGAGGACTTGACTGTTTTGAGTGTAAAGGGACCAGTGTGTTTATACCCTTAGGGGATAGCCTGTGAGAAAGTGTGTTATCTCTTGTTAAGAAAACAGCAATGACTGATTTCCTGAAAGGTGGGTAAGGTTGACTTTGTGATGTGACTGAGGAATGATTAACACCTCTCCTAGCCATACAGTAAAAGGCTTTTAGAGAAACACCTGAGAATCTGGTGGTCTTTAAGTTTTGTAGCTCTGAGGAGAATATTAACCCTTTGTGCTGAATTTTAATAACATCATAGAAAAGGACCATTCTTAAAGAACTGTGAAACAAAAATGAATGGGACCACAAAAATTAACTTTGACTTTATCTCATGTAAACATAGACTAAAAGAAGTCTTTATTTCAATGGAGGATTTTCCAAACTTGTGTTACCACCAATCTTGTAATAGGGTCTGTGTTATAACCAATAATGCCTTTGCAGTCAAGAATATGGAGGTGGGGGGTGAGATAGGAAGGTGATAGGATTATACAGTACAAATTGGTAGCTATAGAATAGTCACAGAGATGTAGATCAAAGCAAAGGGAATCCATATAGTCAATAGTAGCATGATAACTATGTATCAGGTCAGGTGTGTACTTGAAGCAGCATGATTTTCAAACCACTTTGCTGTATACATCTAAAACTAATATAGAATTATATTGGATGTAAACTGTGATTGAAGAAAATAAATAAAAATATAAGAAATTATGTAATGCATAAAATTTTAAAAAATAAATGAAATTTCACCTTGAAATAAAAATAAGAATATTGAGTTTGCAATGTAAGTGAAACCTATACCCTCTGACTCTTGTGACTGTGGTCCCAGTTCTTATCTTTGTTATTACTGTTGGTCATTAGTTTTTATGATACAGAGGATGACTGTTACATTTTCTTATGTGTTGTAAACTGGTTTTTATAATCATTTGTTAAACTGAGGAAACCACTCACATTACCTGGAAAGAAGAGACAATTTCTACAATAGAAAAGAAATTGCCACTTCCAACTAAATGAACCACCCATATCTTGAAATTTCACTTAAGTCTTTTTCAGTCAAAATTGTATCCCACATAAAATACTGTCCTAATTTAATCTCAGGCTTTTGCAGCTGATAACTTTCCTCTCCCAAACCATATCTTCTATATTCTTTTTCCGTCACTGGAACCACCAGTAATTGAGTAACTCTAGCCAGAGACTTGGGAACTATTCTTGATTCCTTTTGAACTCTCATCCCTCACATTCAGCCAGTCATAAGCCTGTGAATTTTGACTGTTAATTATTCCTCAGCTGATTATGAAGACATGCCTCTATCCCCCCAGCCCCCTAAGGAGTGAAAAATAAGGCTGGAAAATTGAAGGAAGCACAGTCTCTTGTGTCAGAAAACTCAGTCATCACAGGAATTATGTGTGGCCTGCATTGTGGAGAACACCCAGTTCTTTTTAATCCATTATATAAAATGGCATGAGCTTTACAACGGATCTGCAGCTGCTAGAAGCCACTGTTGGTTTGTCACCAGAGAAAATTTCCTCCTACTCCTAATTTTGTGTCCTACTACTCAATCTAATTTACCTAGTCCGACTCCCAGGAAGAAGTAGTATTTTATCCTTGAGTTCTATACATAGCCCAGTGTCTCCAAGTCTGTAATTAAAAACCACAACCTTATTTATCTTTTGCTGTGCTTGTTATGGCTCAAGCCTGCTAAGCATAAAACAATAGCACTTTAAAGTTAAGAATTTCAGATCTGCATTTAACAAAGAGGGGCTATATTCCAGTGTAGCGTATCCTTATTTCTTCCTGAGGTAATATCTATCAACCAACTCATTTGTAACTGAGAATTCAGATGATTTGTTTGTTTGTTTTCCTTAAGAAGCATACTCATACAGAGAGTTCTTCTGAATGTAGGCCAATGCTTCTTCAATATGTAATTACTGCAATAAATAGTGAAATGCGTTGCTGTGGTATTTTGCACACACCAGTGTATGAGCTTCAAGAATGAAGGACTCCAGGTCCTAGAAATTGAAACAAACATTCAAATTTTTCAAAATCTTTTATGACCAAGAAGTAATCTTCTCCAATGTAGCAGTAAATGATTTGAGGGGCAAACATGATTTTTTTGCCATTCCATTTCCCGAATGATAAGGACACTTTGCTCAATACCCTGACTCTTAATAACTTAGAAATACAAGGAAAAAATTATTGGTACAATAGCACCTTAAATGTGTATAGTTCATTAATGTTTTAAATCACTCTGAATGTACTTTACTATTCAGTTTGAAATCATTCTATAATAATCCAAGGGTGAAAGATTTAGGAAAAAAGATGCAAAGATTGAGTTACCCTAACAACTCATCAAAACATCATCTGCACACTACATTGTGCACCCATTGCCCTATAACTTCTTGATACATTTTGGAAGCTCAGGAATAATATTGGTTCTGTGACCTGAATATATATGATTGTTAGCCAATATTGAATCTTTGTGCGTGGAATTTTTCTCTTACCACAGTAAAAATACATTTTTTTCTGAGTTTTTCTTGTCTAATGTTTTCTACTTTAGATAAATAGGAACATAGTCAATATTTTTGAAATTAAAAATGTTAAATCTTCTAATGTTACATGAATCCCTTTTAGCTCATGGTTTTAGATAAAGCCAAGCTAAATTTTCAGAAATTCCAAACATAAGGAGAAAATATCAAACTGCCAGCATTCAGGCATTGCAAATATATAGTTAAAACAAAACAAAATAAAACAAAACTTGTCAGCCTCTTAATTTAAAATACATTTTGGCAGTTAATTAATAGCTTGCATTTTGCCTTTATTTTATAGGGAATTGGGTGGTGCATTTAAATAAACTTTGTAGATGCTTCTAACAGAAGTCGGTTTTTTTAAAAGTGGAGTTTATTAACTTTGCAAAAATATCAAATCAATTTTTTTAAAGATTTTATTTATTATTTCCAGAGAGAGAGGAAAAGGGAGAGAGGCAGAAAGGAAGAGAAACATCAAAGTATGGTTGCCTTTCACCTGCCTCCAGCCACGGACCTGGCTAGAGACCTGGCTTGCAACCTGGTTATGTGCCCTGGCTAGGGAATCTAACTAGCAACCTTTGGGTTCACAGGCCTTATCCACTGTGCTACCAGTCAGGGTCAAAGAAATTTTTAATTCCTCTATATGAACTCCAATGATTTAGAAGATAGTTCATTTTGTTTTTCTATTCTAAATTCTAAACTTATGAAGTCCCTCAGTGGCAGATTATAATGGATCTTAAAATCTTTGTTGTTTCTGCTTTTTCATCATTGGAAATGAAATCATTTTCTATTAAGTTGTAATATATATTGTTAATTTCAGAATTTTCTTCTTTTTTATATCAAATTTTCTCTTAGTTTTATGTTACAGGTAAATCATAAGAATATATAGTGCTTTTGTAGATTCAGTTTTCTTTATATTTATATGTTTTAAACCAATGAGCATTTTTATAATTAGCTTATCAAAGAGATTGTGGAGCCTATCAAAATTATAAATTTCTTGTATATGTGTATTTGTGTATACAATGTATACAATGTATACAATGTTTAAATTCCCTAAATATTCTTTGCATTTTGTTCCAAACTATCTGCATGGAAGCAGATACTCATAAAATGTCTAATTCTGTGCCAGTTGTTTAACTTACCTAACCTAATTAAATTCTGCCAATAGCCTTTGCAAAAAGCATTTTTATAACCATTACAGATAAGGAAATTGAGGCTCAGAGAGGAAGCAATTTGTCTACAATCACACAAAACTAATAAGTAATGAAGCTGGATTAAAATGGGGATCTGATGCCAACATCCATTTTAATTTGCCTATAAAACCTACTTCTTGATGATTTTGTTATATTAGGCCAAACAGTTCTTTTCATATTCTTTTACCCTCTTGTTTACTTATTTGATTTAATAGGCTGTCCTGTCTTAAAGTAGTATAGATGACAAGGAAATAGTCTAATTTTCCTGTGAAATGATTGGTTTCTGATGTGTATTCAAAGGCACTGGTAAAGCCTCATAGAAGTTTTAGTGTGAGTAATCCCATCATGCAGGGATCATCCCTTCACAGAGTAAGGAGATTATAATCTTATGAGGCCAAAGTTGGATGCATTCTAATTTATTGTCTAAATCTGTGGGAGTTCATGACAAGTTATGTATTCTTACCATCACCCCCTCCCTAGGCTGGGAATGCCTTTATCATTTAACATAAAGATGTGACTATGGAGATTCATGATGATAAATATTGCATGGCTTACTATTAAAACACAAAGATTATCTTCCCATAAATTAAGTATGAGAAAAGGCAAAAAGAAAAAGGTTATTAAAACTAAGAAAACAGGGAAGACCATGACAGAAACTGAGAAAGATTTCATAGTAAAACAACATTGAAGCAACTAAGAATAAATGCACAGGATTGGAGCACTGACTTTGATGTCATTACCATGGTTGCTACAACTCCAAAATTATTGCAGTGTTACTCCTGAATGGATGTCCTATCCTATAAATTCCCCTCACATACTAGCTTAAATGTATTTAAGGTATCATGTATTGAGTTATTTTAATTTCCTCTATATGCTATGACACTGAGATAATAAGACCTACATAACTCATCTTTTTTAATCCTCAAAGTGCTTTTGTTATACTAAGATTTTTAAGATTATTTGTGTCATCATCAATATTGAAATATCTCTGAGGAAAAGTTAAACTACAGATGAGCTCGGGCATGTTCAGGGTGGTATGGCCGTAGACAGAAAAGTTAAATTACATAGATTTATTTTCACTTCTCAAGTATTGTTTTCAGAAATTTTGATCAAGAGAAGAAACATATATATTCAGATACATTAAATCTGTATGTTCCATTATAGCTTGTGAAGTTGAGTATCTTTTCATGTACTTATTGTCCATTTGTATGCCTTCTTGGGAAAAGTGTTCAAGTTCTTTGACAAATTTTTTAACTGGATTGTTTTTTTTGTTGTTGTTGTTGTTGAGTGGTATGAGTTCTTTATATATTTTGGATATTAGCCATTATTAGAGGTATTGCTTGCAAATATTATCTCCCATTGTATTGGTTACCTGTTTGTATTGTTGATGCTTTTGATTTTCTGTTCAGAAACTTTTTAGTTTGATATCAACAGCATGGTATTTACCATGAGGGAAAGGCAGTCAGAAGAGGTTGAAGAGGGAAAAGGGGTCAAATATATGATGACAGAAAGAGGCTAAATTTGGGCTATGAGCACACAATGCAATATAAAAATGATGTAGTATGATTTATATACTTGAAACTTAACCAATGTTATGCCAATAAATTTAATAATATAATTAAAAATAATGCTCAAGTCTGAAGGAACCTGAGCGGGATCCCATAACTCAAACACTGATTCCTCTCCCTACCCCAGGGCACACAGCTTTAATTTCTGGGAACATGAGTACTGGGGAAGGTAATATGACTCTTCCAGTGAGCATAATATCAGTTTGAAGCAAATTGAAGTAAACCTCTAACTTAAGTCCCTTGGCTACCAATCTAGAGTTCATTCCTTCTATAACCATGCACAAATTACTCAATCTCTTTACCCCTCCATTGTCTAACCAATGAAAAGGGACTACTGATAGGCCTTTCTCATTGGATTAAAATTTTTAATACAAATCAAGTACTAAGAAATCATGCCTGGAATATTACAAGCTCTCAGTCATGTTAGCCCTATGATTACTACACTACTTTATTATTTTCAACCAAATTCAGAAATAAAACAAACAAAACAACAACAACAACAACAAAAAGATTGTCACACCCAAAGCAAGGCTAGGGGAAAGGAGTAGTTTGAGTAGCTTATCTCCACAAAGGATTAGATACTGTAGAACGTTGAAAAAGATTCCTTTATCTGATAGTGTTATTTTCTCTAAGGAAGCAAAGTCAACAGCTTGTTATCCAGACAGTTTAGATAAAATATTGCAGTAGAATCTGTGCTCCCTTTATCATCCCAACCAATGGGTAGCTTTTTATGAAAAATTCATGGTTTGCCTGTGGCAGACAAGACTGTGTGGGACCTAAAGTTTACACAGTTTTGAAGGCCTTCTTCAAGAAAAAATGTCTATTTAGAATGCAAAAATAAATAGCTAGTTACTAATTTTAAATGTTGACAAATACTAAACTATTACAAAATCTTAAAAAGTGATATAATCTATGCATTTTTATGTGCCAGACATATACCCATGAATCTTTTGTTCTTTTCTTCCTCTTCCTTTTCTTACCTTTTCACTTTCTTCCTTCTATTCTCCTTCCTTCCTTGGTTCCTTTCTTTCCTCATTTCTTTTTCCTTCCTTCCTTCCTTCCTTCCTTCCTTCCTTCCTTCCTTCCTTCCTTCCTTCCTTCCTTCCTTTCTTCCTTCCTTCCCTCCTTCCTTCCTTCCTTCCTTTCTTCCTTCTTTTTTTTTTTTACTGTGCACTCACCTGTTAAATAACAATTTATTTTTAATATCATTTTCTGTAGACAAACTAGTAAATTGCTTCAGTATTTGTTCTTACACAGTTTGTGCAGGAAGGTTTGAGGGAAGAAGGAGCATGCAATTAGAGATAAAGGTTCTTTCTTGGTACCATGTCAATACCACAAGTATGAGCATAATAAAGGACATATACAGAACAGAAGTAACTGTAAACGTTTCAAAATCAGCCCATTAAATGAAACTAAATGTACACCCAGCTTCCCTTAACTGGATCCCAAAATACTGGAACAAATGACCATGTGAACACATTTCTACAGCCTCTCCAGGATCTTAGATGGAAGCTGTACAAGTGAGAAACCCTGAAATACAAACTTCTGATACCTGGAGAGGAACAAGGAAAATCGTGAAATCATCTAAAATTCCCTAAATATTCTGAATCAAATTTAGATGTTTGAGAGGTTCCCACAGTTAAGAGCATGCTATAATAAAAATTCTCTGATTTAATATAAAGTTACAAATAATACAAAGTAATATTTTATGTAAGCTGTAACTAAAAAATAATTTTTAAAATTTTTGTAAAAGATTTTATTTATTATTTCCAGAGAGAGGGGAAGGGAGAGAGACAGAGAGGGAGAGAAACCTCAATGTATGATTGCCTTTCACCTGCCTCCAGCCACAGATCTGGCTGGAGACCTGGCTTGCAGCCTGGTTATGTGCCCTGGCTGGGGAATTGAACCAGCAACCTTTGGGTTCTCAGGCCGGCTCCTTATCCACTATGCCACCAGCCTGGGCTGAAAAGTAATTTTTTTAATGAGAGGAAGCTTAGACTCAGATGTGCTCAGGCCTTGGTCACATGTACCAATAGATAGTGTAGGAAGCTTGAAGAAAGTAAAATGGGACCTGATAAAATTGAGCTTTTTCTGACATATGCAAAGTCTAACAAGCTAGTTTGAAGAGGCCTCTGTGAGGAAAGAGCAAGGAAGGTCAGACAGAAAGAGAATCAGCATCAAACACAGCCTTTACCAATGAGCATGGGCAGGTAATGTAGCTGGGACAGTAGAATCCAGATACACAGAGGAAGGAATGGAGAAGAGGTCTCAGCAGGTCCTTGGGGTTCCATATTCTGCAACTATAACCTTGCTCAACCCCTTTGCCCTTCTTACTTGCTTAATAAAATTCCACTCAAACCAAACTAAAACAAAAAAAAAACCTTTTTTTTTTTCTGTAGCTACTGAAAATAGAAAACTATTTGAAAGGCTACTATAATAATCTTAAGATATAATAAGATCCTGAATATTTAGAGACTGTTCCAAATGTGAAAGGACTGACTAGGTGATTCACAGGGTCATGTACACATCTCCACCATAATCTAAAGAAAAATGCCCCAGGAAGCAACATAATTTATTTCAGTTATGTTTAGTTAGCATGCAGAGGATTTAAGAATGATCTTCCGCCCCAACCCTAGATATATAGAAAAAATGCTAACAGTGCAGACTTGCGATAAAGACTTTTTCCTCCCTTAAACAGGGTTAGCATTATCTTCTGAATTTTATCTGCTTTTAGATTTAAGCTAAATATCAGGAGAGTCAAGTAAGGATAGAGTATTTTCATAGTGCAGTGTTGACTCAGATAAATTGGATCAGCTGCCAAACTGAACATGTTTTTAAAAATATATAGCCTGTCTTATATTTGTGACTACATATCCCCACTGAGGATTCTGCACCAGTATTACTTGAAAAGTACGCCTCTCTGAATTTCCCCATGACCACATATGTACACAGTTGTTCAATTGCAATATACACAAATATATGTTGTAAGTTAATAGGTTAATAAAATTAAAAGTGAAGGCAAGGAATACTGTACAGCAGCTCTTTCTCAAAGCACTGTGTGTTTTCTAAGAGTTTAATGTGTTCCTCTTTTGTAAAGAAGAAATGAAGAAGAGACCATCAACATAATGTTTTTAAGCCACAAAATTTCCCCTCTTTCATATCCAATAACTTGTCTGAAGTAATTTCAGTGAAGTAAGCCTTTAGGTTATTCAGTAGAAAAAGATTTGTTGTATTGTTTCCATTTTATGTTGGTGACATCTCAGTGCTATGTCCAATGTGCTCCTACACTAATGACTCCTGTTTTTTAAATTCAAAGACCATTTTTAGTTCTCACTACTCTTGACTCTACTACATTTGCTATTCAGGGGAAAATATCTTTCTCAGATTGATTCTTCAATAATTTAGTTTTCTCCTTGATGATTCTTTTTCTCATCTTTATCACTTCCACTTAGTGTTTTTCAGAGTTATTTTTCTCCTTCCACTTTCCATTGTATCCTTCAGTTTTCTTCCAACTTAATTACTATTGCCTCTCTGCTAAACATTCCCCAGGAGGTGAAGGTAGGTGGGCTTTATCTTACTTCTAGGTTATTACATGAATTATTGTTACTTCCCAGAAGGATATCCCATGATGTTCATTTCTACTTATTTTAAAAGCATTTTATTTATTTTTAGGAAGAGAGGTAGGGAGGGAAAGAGAGAGGGAGAGAAACATCAGTTTATGAGAAAGAAACGTCGATTGGTTGCCTCTTGCACATGCCACAACCAGGAACAGCCTTCAATCACATTCAATGACCAGGAATTGGACCAGTGACCTTTATATTTGAGAGGCGACTCTCAAACTACTAAGCCATGCCAACCAGGGTTCTATTTATATTTTTAAATATCCTGGCCTCCGGGGCATCTTTTCCTATAGATCTGAGTACCTCTCTCTTGTGTTATAGAGTATCTTGTGCCTCTTTTTACCATAACCCCTGTATCAGAGGTGTCCAACTCATTTTCACCAGGGCAACATCAGCCTCATGGCTGCCTTCAAAGGGCCAAATGTAATTTTAGGACTGTATAAATGTAACTACTCCTTCACAGTTAAGCAAAACAAGGTGCTGGGATGAAGGTAACGGGCCGGATAAAACCAGGTGGAGGGCCGGATTTGGCTTTCAGGCCTTGTGTTTGCCACCTGTGCCCTATATTATAACAGTGGTTCTCAAAATGGGAGCACCACCAGTGGCATTGCTATCATCTGGCAAATCATTTAGAGATGCAAATTCTTTTTTTAAGTATATTTTATTGATTATGCTGTTATAGTTGTCCCAATTTCTTTTCCCTTTGCTCCTCTCTGCCCAGGACCCCATTCTTCTCCAGCAATCCCACCCTGCTTAGTTCATATACCTGGATTGTGCATATATATTCCCTGGCTTCACCCTTTCCTTTATTATCAATTTCTTCCTGTCTATCATATATCCACCAATTATGTTTCCTAATCCTTGTATCATTTCCTCATTTCTCCCCCTTCCTGTTCCCAGATAATAACCCTCCCAATGATCCCCCTACCTATGATTCAGATATTATTTTGGTTGTTTGTTAGTTTGTTTTTGTTTTTATTTTTTTAGGTTCTATTATTGATAGTTTATTATCATTTTAATGTTCATAGCTTTTATCTTCTTTTTCTTAAAAAAGTCGCTTTAACGTTATATATAGTAATGGCTTGGTGATGATGAACTCCTTTAGCTTTACCTTGTCTGGGAAGCACTTCCATTCTAAATGATAGCTTTGCTGGATTAAATAATCTAGGTTTTAGGTCCTTGCTTTTGACTACTTCTTACCAATCCCTCCTTGCCTGCAAAGTTTCTTTTGAAAAATCAGCTCATAGTCTTATAGGAACTCCTTTGTAATTAACTGTTCTTTTCTCTTGCTGCATTTAATATCCTCTCCTTATCTTTAACCTTTGGCATTTTAATTATGACTTGTCTTGGTGTGGTCCTCCTTGGGTCTAAGTTATTTGGGATACTCTGTGCTTTTTTGACTTATATGTACATTTCCTTTGCCAAATTTGAGTAGTTTTCCTTCATTATTTTTTTCATACAAGCTTTTAATTTCCTACTCTTCCTCTTCTCTTTCTGACATCCTATGATTCAGATGTTGGCATGTTTAAAGTTCCTATGTCTTTTCTCATTCTGTACTAGTTGACTGTTTATTTCTTCCCTTTGTTCCAAATCAATTATCTGAACCCTGGTTTCCTTTCCTTTACCATTGGTTTTATGTGGACTTTCCTTCATTTCACTTAGCATAGCCTTCACTTCTTCCCTACTGTGTTTGCCGTTCTCAAGTATATCTGTCAAGTCTGTGAGCATCTTAATCACCAGTGTTTTGAACTCTGTGTCCGTTAGGTTGGCTATCTCCTTGTTGCTTAGTTTTCCCACTGGAATGCCCTGGCCCTCTTTTGAGACATATTTCTCTGTTTCCTCAACTTGACAGGCTCCTGGATTTGCCTGTATCTTAGGTAAAGCTGTCGAACCTGTTACAGTTTAAGGGGCAGAGCCTTAGGTATTCATCAGTCCTGAGCAACCCATTTCACCATGTTGTGACATTATATGTGGGGGAGAGGTCTGAGAGGGAACAGTGATGCTTGCTTAGCACTCATTCTTTTCCAGGCACTTTTCTCACTTCCCATATGGGACTGGCACCTCTCTAGCTATTTCCCTGGCTGTGGTTCCCAGATTGGGTGGTTTTTTGGACATTCTGGGACTGTAAGGGCCATTAAACAAATGGATCCTGCTGAGAGACCAGTATTTTCTTCTACCACCCCAAGCCCCACTGGTTTTCAGAGTCAGAAACAATCCATGAGCCTCATGGTCTGGTGGTACTGGGATCCCTACTTTTCTAGCCATGCCTGGTGTCCCTACTTTTTTTGATGTGTGGCTGTGTTTTCCACCAGCCAGATACAGCCCTTGTCCTACTGCCACCATGGCCCTGCCAAATCTCATCCTCTCTGTCCCAGCTCTGTTTCTCCTACCTGTCTGGATGAGCATTTCTTCTTTATATTTCTGTTTGTTGGATTTCAATGCAGCTTAATTTTCTGGAATGTATGGTTGTCTCCAGTTTTGAGGTAGTTGTATTCCTACCTCTACCATGAGAGAGACACAATGTGTCTATAGATCTATACCTCCATCTTAGCCAGAAGCCAGAAATGCAATTTCTTAAGCCCTGTGGTACAAGGTCTAAATGAGAAACTTTAGGGTGTGACTCAGGATTCAGAATAAACTTTTTGAGAATCACTGGTATGTTGCAATTCTCTGCTTTTCCCTTGATTTTTCTAACTAGATTATGGGCTGTTTTAGAAACCATGGTGAATCATTTTCATTGCAATGTCATTAGTAAGTGCAGAATCTGATACCTTACTGTCGTATAGTGACAATTTCTTCCAGTGCATAAACAAATGAAAGGCAACTTTTCTTAATGAGCTATAATTCTAATTGTATGCTCTCTATATAAGTTGTATGGAGAGCCAAGAGTCACTTCAATGTCAACAACTGTAACAGAGAAGTTGACATCTAATATCCCTCATCAACATGATCCTCCAAAACAATTGCACATGTCTGGTTCTATACTGACTTTCTTAACACTCCCACCCCCTCCCTTTCTTATCAATACTTTAATAATTGTCTTCATTAGTCATGGAAAAGCCTTAGTAATCATCTTTCTTTAAAGAGTAACTTCACTTATTCTGCATGTACAACTAAAACATATTCATCAGAGACCATCTGAAAAAGTCAGTTACAAACACAAAATGAAATAAATGCCCTGGAAGTTCGCCAACTTATAGAAAACTATTGTTAATGATTACATGCATTCACCTAACTTTTATTTCTAGCATATTTGCTAGAAAGGACATCCTATAAAAGTTAATGTTTTGTGATCTACGGTTATGGTTATTCCCCTGCTGTGGATGTATTTCCATGTCCTCAGGTATTGTTTTCCACAAGCTTGTTAACACCTGCATGATGATTTTGCCAATAATTAACCTATCCTCAATCTCCTTTCCTTAAATGAGAATCCCATCAAAGCCTTTCCATTGCCTCCACCACTGAAGTCCTGTCTCTTGTTACTTCTGTACTCTATCACAGTAGCCCTCTGCCAAATTAACTTTCTGGAGTGAACTCTGAACAAATTGCTCACAAGTCAAAATGACTCTCCAGTACCTTCCAAATAAGGCTGCCATCTTGAGTTGGATGGTCAAGGACTCCTGCAGGCTCTATGGGAGATTGCTTCCTGTTCCCACAGCATTCCCCTTATTTTCTAATCTTTCAAGTCTTAGCAGTTCTCAGTCCCAACATTCTTTTTCACAGGTAATTGCACCTAAATTTCCACTTCAGTTATGCTACATTTGCAAACTTCTTACCCTCACCTCCACACCACTTCTTATCCCCTTCTCTGCTCTGTTTTTCCTCCTTAGTTCTTATAGAAATCTAACAGAGCACATATTTTATTTCCTTAACTTGATAATTGATTATCCCCCTAACTACAGTATAAGCTTCATTAAGGCAATTCTTTTTGCCTGTGTCATGTTTGTTACCACATCTCTAAAACCCAAAACAGTGCTGGAAACAAATGACACTCAAGATATTTTTAAATGTATTTGAAATGTGGAATCAATGCTGAATGAACAGGTCAATACATGAATAAATAATATATTTCTACTGGAAAATTCAACAAATCCTCAAGGAAGTCGGAGCTCTTACTCCTTCCTCTGACGATGATATCTTTCTATTCTCTAAAACTTATATAACCATGATTTGTACTCATGACATATATGGTGTGTTGAATTGGGTTATATGTTGCCCTTCCTGTTAGTAATATACAAACTCCTGAAAGGTAGATACCAATTATCTTTGTATCTCTTGCCGTTCGCAATGCATTAACATGCACTGAATAAATAGTTCTAAAATTAATTAAATTATTGTCAAGAGAAAATTAAATGATTACCAAAAGCAAAAAGGTAGTTATATCTGAGGACATTTCACCATTTTTCCTGTTGTTAAAAATGAATATATCTATTTCTTAGAAGAATAACTATTATTGGAACAATGGTAGCTATTCCCAAAGAAATCACTGTGTGAATATTCTACATCTTTACAGATTATTAATGCTGCACTAGCTTTAGCTGCAAGACCCAAAAGTCAAGTGGTCAAAAAAACCATGGAAATGTACAAGCGCACATGGGAGAATCATATCCATGTCCTCACCGAAGCTGTGGATGACATTACCAGCATTGATGATTTCCTTGCTGTATCGGGTATGGTTTTGATTTTTTAATTTATATATTTGCTCTATTCAATTTTATGAAAAAGAATAATATTGAATATAAGTAATTTTATATGCAATATAATGAGACTTTTTATTGCCAAGTGCTTCTATTTCTGATCTGTTCTTAGGTAAAGAGCTTCATGCCTTGTAGCCCTTACAACTCAAATATTTACATGTCTGCCTCTAAAAGAAACTTATGTTCTTGAGCAAAACATAATTTAAAATAATAGCTAGAGCCCTGGCTGGTATGGTTCAGTGGACTTTTTAAAAAAGATTTTATTCATTATTTTTAGAGAGAGGTGAAGGGAGGGAGGAAGAAAGGGACAAAAGCATCAATGAATGATTGTCTTTCACCTGCCTCCCACTGGGGGCCTGGCTGGAGATTTGGCTTGCAATCTGGGTATGTGCCCTAAGTGGGAATTGAGCCGGCAGTGACCCTTGGGTTCTCAGGCCAGTGCTCAATCCACTGAGAGACACCAGCCAGGGCTATTTGCTGTTCTTAATATAGATTTTGCAAGGTGAATATATTCAACTTCTTGTATTAGGACAGTCTTTTGTAATTTAGTTGTTCAGTTGGTTCTTTTGGTTACAAGACTAAAACCCTGCTCATGCTACTTGATTTAAACGCACTTTTATTGCTGCACTGTTGGCACAATAGGGAGACTCTCCTGGACACACAAGAATAGAAGGCACAATTGGGCAGGTCTTGAATAATCAGAGCTGCAAGGGTCTGGGATCTAAGCAACTCTGTGGGTCTTTGGAGCGGGAACCCACGGCTTTCCTTCTCAGGGCTGGGTTAATCTGACCCAGCAACCTTCTGAGTCGCTACTTTCCATAAACAATTTCAGTGCTTCAAAATATTTTGCCTGCATATAACAGAAAACTCATGAAAGTTGCTGAAAGAACAAAATCCTTTAATTATTTCAGATAGCTAGATGTTTGGATAGTTGATTCTACACTTAAAAGCCCTATGGCGTAACAGACTCAGATAGGAATAGCTCGCATATGCAGGGAGTACGCATCTTATCACTAACATTATTGAATTGTTCATACAGGATAGTAATAAAATGTGGATTAATATTTAATGTCTTTGATTATTGTTTTTAACTTTGCTACAGACATACATTCCATTATTTTTTAATATAGGGGATGGACAATTTCTACCTTCCTGTCCTTTGGATGCTCTAGTTGGTAGTGGTAATTTAAGGTTATTAATGACCTGTGCGGGCATTCCTGGATTCTGTTGAACTTTCCTGATGGTTGTATCTAAAAGTATTACAGATACCACCAAAAGCAGGAAAGCAAAGTGGATTGTTGCTTTAACTTACCGAGAAGAAAATCTCTCCAAGATGGCTTCCGTAAGACTTTGTCATACTTGTCCTAGGTCAGAATTTGTTTGGCCCTGTACCTTCTCGTGGACCAATCACTGGCAAAAGCAGATGCAGTTTCCATGATGAACTTAACAGTGCTGATAAATGCTTAATAACTGACAGCGATGCAGTGGGGCTAGTGGGGAGGGCAGAGAGAGAGTTTATAGCCCTTGCTGGTTTCTGTGGCATGTGCTAAAGCTACTAATGTTATGTCATCAGAGTCTGAAATTGGGAGAAATGCATAAAAACAGCTCTTGTGAGCTGGTATAAACAGATTCTAGCATACTACTGGACTTAGCCCAGTCATAATTCAACCTTCTTGACTAGTCACTTACTATACAAACAAAATCAAAGGCTTTATCTGCAGAAGAGAAGGGAAATGACTATTGACTAAAGGATAAAATATGTTTGCCCCAAACACTGAGTGTCAGACCCACTTTCTCGGGTTTCTATGCCTTTATTAACTTATCTTGTATTAGTTTAGCATGAGTTACAGTGATGTTCCTTGTTACTTAATAACTCCAACATCTGTTCCCACTAATAATGGCTCCTTCTCTCAGAATTTTCCTAGTCAAATAAATAAGAAAGAATATAGTTTTCCCCTTACGTCTTTTTAGTTCTAAATGTAGATATTTAGAACCATGCTAGAAGTCCTAAGTTCAAGTTCATGGACCAACCAATGAATGAGTTACCTATATTCCATTGAAATATGGTTCAAATTGCTGGGATTGGAGCTGCCACAATCTGGTAGCTTTTGTGTGGTGCAGATTTTCTTACAAAAAGTTGCAGCTGTAATCAGCAGTGAATGGCTTTTCTGGTACTACTTTATAATGATCTTTTATAATATGTTGTTTATATTCCCAGACTTCTGGTTTCTCCATTTGCCAGATAGAACAACAGACAAGTTAGTTCACAGAATATCTGAATTGTTAATTACCTAGAACATACTATGTTTTCATAAATTTTATAAACATTCTAGCTTTTTCCAGTAAATAGAAATACTAAAACTTTTTTCTTTTTAACATATGAGAATAAAGAATAGGGATCATGAAAATATTCCTACTTTCTCCTGAGTCAGTTGTAAACCTTTGTGGATTCTCAGAATACTAGCACTCCACATTATAATACAGAAAAATATTAAACCCTAAAATATTCTCAGATTAGTGGCTCTGTATATTTAATACAAAGTATCTTTATCTCTTGCAATTTCAAATATAGTAGTATCATTGATGAATTTAAAAATTGGTATGTTTATATAATCACCAAATTTCTCATGATACAAAACCAAATATCAATTTTCAGAAGCTGTTTTTTGTTCTTTTCTATATGTGTAAAACTTCAAGTATAAGTGTAATCTGTTCTTGAAAATCATAAGAAATACAGCCACCGTGCCAATTTGTTATATAGATTTTATCATTTATTTATTTATTTTTAAAGATTTTATTTATTATTTTCAGAGAGAGGGGAAGGGAGGGAGGCAGAGAGGGAGAGAGACATCAATGTATGGTTGCCTTTCACCTGCCTCCAGCTATAGACCTGGGTGGAGACCTGGCTTGCAACCTGGTCATGTACCCTGGCTGGTAAACTGAACCAGTGACCTTTGGGTTCACAGGCAGGAGCCTTATCCACTGTGCCACCAGCCAGGGCTGTTGTATATATTTTAAATTTATATGTAAAAATAAAATTAAACAATGACTCTAAACCTACTTTCAAAAGCAGGGAGATATATAGCAAACTGTTCTCTGACATTTAGTTGTGCAAAAGATGTTTTGTTTTGTTTTTGTTTTTTTTGTTTTTTTTTTTGTTAAGTTTAGTATTATTTATGTTAGTGTCAATTCATAAGTAATTAGAAACATTCTTCAAAGAGCATTCATCCCCTGTTTTTGTTCAGTGACTGACAACAGAGCTTATCCCCACACCATTCATTATGCTTTTTATCACTCTCTAAAAATGAATGTAACAAGACACTTGTCAGAAAGTCTCTGGTTTGAAGATTCTTTGACCACAGCAGAGTTGTCTTTTGTATAGATGGCTGTCTCTATTTGAGAAAGAGATTAGAGAAGCTCTTTCTTTGCAACCTGCCTTGGTGCCTGAAGTCCTCATTGTTAGTGATCCATTTGGGAATATAAAACCTTTTAAGATCTCTGTTTAAGATGTAAATTTGGAAGAGGTAACATGTCAGATTTTGAACCATTGCATTGACTCATAGCAATAGTCACTGCTGAATTTAGAAGAAATAAACTTGGATAAAAGAGAAAATAGTTTGGACCACAAAAACTATTGAACAATTTGCTCACTAAAAACTGATTAAATGTAAGGGTTTGTGAATATATACCCTTCTTTTGCATTTGTTCCTTCCTTCACTCATTAAATATTTATTGCATAATTTTAAGTGCTAAGCACTATGAATAGTACTGGAGATTCAATAATGAGTGAAAGAGACTAGAAGAATTAACTTGCAAGAAAGCTGCGACAATGAGTATTGTTGTAGAGAGAGGAATCACAGGATGAATGGAGAAAGCCACTGACATAGTTTGGAATTTTCTAAAAGAGAGATCGACTATTTATTGATTAGAATTAGCATTATGGTTCCCTTATTGTTAAAGGTGTTTTCATTTTAAAGATAACATCATATTGACTCTCTGTAAGTTACAGTTTTCAAGGATGCTTGAAGATCTTTATTCCATGTTCTAAATTTCTCTTTCCACTTTTTTCTATACCCACTGCTATTACTCCACTTTAATCCAGTATCTTAGTTAAATTGCCATATAATCTTTCTAATTGAATCTTGTGCTTCCAAAGTTTTTCTTAAAGTCTTTCAATAGGTATTTGTAAAATTAATTATGGAGATTTAAATATTATTCTTTTATTAGATGTGTTCAGCCATAGAATTAACATTTTTGAATCTTCAAATTATGACATATAAATTTAATCATTAATGATCACAATGTTTTGTGACCTTAACTTAGTGACATAAACTCTGATACTGTAATAAAAAATTGTACTGACAAAGGCCTCTGTATTCATGATGTTGTAGTGAACATGATCTTTGGCTTTTACTGTTATATATGAATCATTTGAAAAAATAAAATAAAAATAGATTTTCAGTTTTTTATAGTTTAAAATGAAGTAGTCAAATAATAGTACTAGAAAGACTAAAATTTTAATTATGTACATGTTAAGCACTATTAAATCCCAACATAGTATCTATGGAATAGGTTCTAGGATAAAAAGTGACCAATTACAGTGTATATCTCTGCCCAGATAAATTAAACAATAAAATTATATTTAATTATTATCATGCATATATATATACATATATATATGTATACCTACTTATATATATCAACATATACCTACTTGATATTTTAGTTGATTGAAGGCTACAAGCAATGAATGTTTCAATATAAATGTTCTTTTTTTAAAAAATTAATTTATTCTATTACAGTTGTTCCATTTTCCCCCATTGCTCTCCCCTGCCCCACCAACCTGTCTTCTCTCCCACAGTCAATCCTACCCTGTTGTCCATGTCCATGGGTCATTTATGCTTGACCAACCCCCCTTGCCAATGAATGCTACTTGAATGTCAGGGTGTAGTGGGAATCATTTTAAAGGAGCTTGTGGTTGAACTGAATTATAGAACCTTAAAGAAATTGCAATGGCATCCGGGGAAGATAAAAACACGTGGAAGTGCATGGTGTTGGAGGGACAGCCTGTTGGCAACTATTATAGGAACAGAGGGTGCTGTGGATTGGTACTGGGCTCAAAAGTAAACAAGTGCCAATATATGAAACCTTGAGCATTTGTAGGAGACTGTAAATGGTCTAAAATTTTACATAGTAGTGCCATTGAGTACATCAATTTTTCAGAACACCGTTTCCAGAGACTGAAAACATTCTTATAGAAGCAGGTAGTGCAGTGCTCAGTAATGCTGTAATTGCTCTTGAAAGTGAAAATAAAACCCAAAGTAAAACAGATACTCCCTCACTTTCTCCACTCCACCATCAGACTGACACATCCAAGATGTAAAGATAGGAAGATGAAGTGAGAGCCAGTGTGACAATGTAAGACCAGCTCAGGCTGAGGGACCCAGGTGTCCAGTTACCAAGAAAAGAAGCTCTTCACCAGGATAGTCCCGTGATGACTTGCAACTAGGATCTTCTGTGCTATTGACTAAAATCAAGAGACAGCCTGTGGCTGTAAGTTATTTTTTCTTTCTTTCTTTCTTTCTTTTTTTTTTTTACTGTGATTTTTGTGATTACATTTACATTTTAATGGGATGGTATATGGCCCAGTGATCACTGTGGAGACTGCAGAGAAATTACGCACACGGTTTTACATAAGTCATGGAAAGACAGGGAGAAAGTATGTGTTCAAAAATGATTGAATAGGCTCCCCCAAAGCAATCCATTGTTGCTCTACTCATAATTATGTTTTGAATTACTGCCTGTACTTCCATGACTGAAGAGCCATTTGGACATATGAACTGAAATTTATCACACAGCATTTCATGTACTAACAGGCAAGTTCACTCAGGATGCTCTCACTGGAATGAACAATAGGTACACTGTAGGACTGTTGTTTGAAAATAATGAATTGGATCTTGAGAAAAGCTATAATTAGAAGTCTTTTTTTGTTTTTTATAAACTTTGTCAAAATCATTCAGAGTTGAGAATTTTTACCAGAGAGGTAGAGCTGGAGTAATCATCAATAACCTTACTGATAAAATTAATAGCACTAAAAGCTTGGTTCTTAGACTTGTATAAAAAGATAATAAATATTTCCTAAATTTTGCAGATATACTTTGTAAGTTATGCACTTAAAAGGATATGAATGATAAAAATAGACCTTCAATAAAATGTTTAAATAGTCTCAGTGAGTCTGTATATGATACAGTATTAATAACCCTATTATTCCGTATAGCTGGATATATTGAGAGAAACTTTCAACAAAAACAAAACTCAAAGTGACTCTCATAATTTCATTTGTATTTAATTATTTCTGGGCAGTGTGTCAACTCTAAGCACATGTATTTAATCAGTGTAATTGGGATAAATAAAAA
>PVIW01000502.1:138731-203863 GCA_004026585.1 Noctilio leporinus
GGGTGGGTGGGGAGGGGGACGGAGGGGAGCAAAAAGGGGATGGATGTAATACAACAACAATAAAATTAAAAAAAAAAAAAAAAAGGAAGGTTTCTTCTTGTCATACAGTAGTCCACCACCCTCCCCCTCACTAATGAGGCCAAGATGTACCTCTGAACCTTCAGAAAGACCAAACGCTTCAGTTGGATAGAGTTTTTAGGCAGGAAAAGTACAATGATCCCCACCTACACACTAGAGGTCCTCCTCTGGACTAAAAAGCAGCACGCCTCCTGTTACTCACGTGGGTGAGAATACCAGATCTGAAATATGAAGTTATGTATTGGAGCCTGCAAGTTTGTGTTTGCTCAGATTTAGGGACTCTGATAGCATCCTGGAAAATTTTAACAAAACAAAACAATAGAAACCTCTGCTTACAGAGTGGCTCCAGAACCTGTGCTGTGGAAATTTTGGGTCTTATCTGAGAATGACAGCTAAGAATTACATTCTCACATAAACACATGTCATTCTTATTAAAACGTCACCATTAAGAGAATTGATCGATTAGACATGAAGATAATGATGGATTCTAGCTCTAGAATCTATGGGAAACACAGAAAGAGAGCACAAGTTTGTAGGGGGTTAAGTATGCTTAAGATTTAAAAGTCTGCCATTTCCTACTGGTTTCACCATCTTTGGGAGGTAAATTAACCATTGACTCACTAAATGATATTCTGTAAAGTATTAGTAATCATATCATTTTGCTGTGGTCTAAATGTCTGTGCCTGCCACACCCACCAAATTCATATGTTGAAATTCACTTATGAATGGGATTAGGTTCTTACAAAAGAGATCCTTCAGAGATGCCTAGCCCCTTCTACCAATAAGAACACAGTGAAAAGGTGCTGGATGCTTACCAGGAAGAGGGCTTTCACCAGAATCACCACTGTACTGGTGCCTTGATCTTGGACTTCCCAGTCTCCAAATCAGTGGAAAATAAAAATATATTGTTTATAAGCTACCCAGTCTGGGTTATTTTGATATAGCCAAAATGGACTAAGACACATTATTTATTTAACAAATATTTACTGAGTACCTACTAGGTGATAAGACTGTTTTAAATCCTAAAAATAGAATAATCAGTAGAATAGAAAAAACAAAAAAAAAACTCCCTTCCCTTTTAGAGCCATTTTTACATGATTGAAATAATTAAGTAAAATGTTATATTCAAAATGCTTTAAATAATATCTAGGACATGCAAAGTGACCCAGTAAAAGATAGCCATTATTACTAACTTTATTGGCAAGCCATTGTTGAAATTTAAATCAGATATGAGAAAAGTAAATCTCTTTAAATGAACTACTTTTAAAAACCTATCCCAGTAGTTAGTACATTATAGTTTATCAAAATAACTATGGTGTATAACTATCGTATGTCAAGACATTACAAATTATAATAATGCCAAATATTAGATAAAATATAGTAAAATAATAACTCTCATTGCTGCTTCTGAGAATGTAAATAATTATAATCTCTTTAAAGAACAAAATAACATTGCTGGTTCAATTCCCAGTCAGAGTACATAACCAGGTTGCAAGACAGGTCTCCAGCCAGGCCCGTAGCTGGAGGCAGGTGAAAGGCAATCATACACTGATATTTCTCTCCCTCTCTGCCTCCCTCCCTTCCCCTCTCTCTAAAAGTAATAAAAAATAAAATCTTAAAAAATAAACAATATGTGGTATCTGGATTATTTTGCAACAAATATCCTTCTGTAAGTATTGGAAAAACTTGTTCACATATTCATAAAGACTTGTTCAAGTGTGATCTATATGGTATTTTTTATATTGTAAAAGATGAATATAATATAAATACCCATCAGTAAGAGAATGAATAAATAGCAGCAAACATAATAGTTAAAACAAATAAATGTGTTTCACATGTTAACATGACATTTTCAAAAGCTATGTGGAGTAATTTAGCAAGTTTTAGAGCAATATGAAGAGTAGAATGCTATAACAAAACAAACATAACAAAAACACATGAGTGATTAGCTCTGGAGAGAGAGAGAGAGATCTAGGTGAGACTGACTGTACATTTTGAACTTACATTTTATTTGTAATGCTTTATTCTTTAAAAATAACAGTAAAAACCTGATTTAAAATAAAAGAACATTCATGATTATTGAAATAGATTATTTTCTGTACTTTATTATGATTTCTGTGTTTCTTAAAATTTTATAATAAAAGAGTTACAGTGAACAGGAGAAGTAAATTTCAAATTCCAAAGCCAGGCAGTGTTGTTGACTGTGTGCCTGGGATAATGGAATGATCTTTCCAGACCAAACCATATCAGTACCTGAAGCTCACCGAATAATGGCAATTATCCAGTATTCTTGAACTTCGTTGTGAATCTTAGTTACGTAGTTTTAGAACATGCTTTGTGAAGGTAAAAAATATCCAAACCTTTATCACCCAGATCAGACTCTGCTGAAGTAATATTTTGTAAGGTTTTATGCCATTTTTTACCCTTGTTTTGTGGGTAAGGGTAGGAAAAGAATGATTAGTTTCTAAAAAATATTTTACTTCCAGTGTCCAAAGAGATTACAATGTACAGAACAATAAACAATTTAGTCTCACTATGAAGATTTACCAGACCTTAACTTTTGTCATACTTGTTATTACAAGTATAATTGAAGTCCCCTGAGCAACCTTTCCTAGGATTTTACAATTTTCTCTGTACTGAGGATTTTGATGAAAGCGCTTGTCTCCAGGAGAGCAAATCTATATGACAAACATTTTGCTTCTATTAGATTAGGAGATCTAGGGTATCAAAATAATCAGAGCCTGCCTCAGGCAAAAGATCTCTTACTCTGGGGATGTGAACATTCAAACCTAAAGCTGAAAACTTTCCCATAGGACACAGATTTAAATAATATTCTTTGCTACCATTCTTACAGCAACTGCGATTGAAAAGTAATGGAGGGACAAATGTTCTTAGAGCAAATACGCCATGAACACTTTAATTTTAACAGTTAACTGTTTCCTGTGTCAGTCAACAAATATTTTTTGGACAATTTCCATCGCCCTACAGATACAGTGGTGGTTAAGAGGCATTGCACTTATTTACAAGGAATACATAGTGTAATGGAGGAAACAAGTCCTTAGATGCCAATTACAATGTGGCAAAGTGGTTTATGTATACAGATGCCAAGGCTTTCTATCAACTAAGGAATGTGTGACAGCCGATCTTTGAAATCTCATCCTGTTTTATTGTTACTTAACTTTGTGATCACTCCTTTGTATATTGGCATTTAATAGCTTGTTAGAAGGATTTAAAGCTCTTAAATAAGATTCAAAGCGTTATTTCACATTTACTGTAATTGTATTCATCTCTATAATAAAGATGTACAAACATCAAATTTCATATAAATTTCAATCAAGTTTTCAATACAGCTTTTAAAAATATTTATAATTAGCAGGAGTTTACAAATACGTTAACAGTTTACATTCATTTATAGCACTTATAGATAACTTTACAAGTGATTGTTTTTCTCTGTATGTATTATAGATTTCCTTTTAGGGATTAAGTAGTTTTGAGGTTTTAGGTTTTTATAAGACAACTGTAGTACATGTTAAATAATAATTTTAGGGGAGGTCAGGTTCAAGATGCAGTAGGGGAAGACCCTGAACTTATCTCCTCCCATGGATACAACAAATTTAGGGCTACATGTGGAAAAATTTACTGCAAAAAGTCCTGAGAGCTGTATGAACGGTACCTCTGTATCAACAGACAGAAGAGGCACACTGAGATAGGTAGGACAGGCGGAGACTGTTTTGCCCAGTACCCAACCTGAGGCATGGTGACCTGCAACCAAGAAGGATCCAAAAAACACAGAACTCTTCCTCAAGGAGTGAAAAAACTATGCCTACCATCAAACACCCCCACCCTTATAGTGAGCATTAGAGAGATAAGACCCCAAATGTCTGGTTTTGAAAGCCATTGGGCATTGAGTCCAGAAAAAAACATAGAACTATAGAAAACAGAGGACTTACTCTTGAAGGGCTAGCATACAGACTCACTTGTCCCAAGATCCAGTTTGAAAAACACCTAGACCATAAGGAAGCATGAGTGAGTGCCGCTATGGCACTCTTATGCTAACTTGCTGGTAAAAGAGCTGGCAGGTGCCATTTTTAATATTCTTCCTCTAGCCTGCTGGCACCAGTGGGTATGCTTCACCTAATCCATGCTTCAACTAGGCTGTGCAGCCACACCATGCTTATCCATTTTTCATGGCAGCCATGGCCTTGCCAAGGCTGGGGGCATGCACGGAACACACAAGTGATGCCATCCAGTGCCTGGCTAGGGTGCCCAGGGGAGAATGCATTTCTGGCCTGGACAGATCATCAGGGGATCTGATGTCCACTTCTTTAGGACTGGAAGAGGTAGCTATTTTGTCTAATACTTATATAGAAACACAGGAAGTAACAGAAAATGAAGAAACAAAAATGTTCAAACCAAAACAACAAAACAAATATCCAGAAAAAGACCTTCATGAAAATAAGAAGTCTTCCTGATAAAGAGTTCAAAGTAATAGTTATAGTCACCACATTTGGAATAAGAATAAGTGAAGACAATAAGAATTTCAACAAACAGGTAGAAAATATTAAAAGTACCAAAAAGAAATTCAAAGTTAAAAAATACACTGGAGGGGTTAACCAGTAAATAGAATGTTGAAGTACAAATCAGAAAGGTGAAAGACAAAGCAATGGAACACACTCAGAGATGAAAAAAAAAAAAAGAGGATACTTTTTGGGACCTCTGGGACAACATCAAGCATAATACCTTCAGCATCACAGCAGTTCCAGAAAGAGAGAGAGAGAGAGAGAGAGAAGTAGAAAAATTATTCTAAGAAATGATAGAAATAATGACTGAAAACTTCCCTGATCTTGGAAACAAAGCAGACATTCAGGTTCAGGAAGCTCAGAGATTCCAGGTAAGATAAATCCAAAGAGAATCACACCTAGGCACACCATCATTAAATGGTAAATTATATGTCTGAAGAGACAATCTTAAAAGCAGCAAGAGAAAAATAGCTTATAACATACAACAGCAAGCCCATAAGGCTGTAAGTAGATTTTTCAGGAGAAAATTTAAAGGCTAGAAGGGAGTGGCATGATGTATCTAAAGTTTGAAAGGATAACAATTTCCAACCAAGAATTCTCTACCCCACAAGATTATTATTCAGAATTAAAGGACAGATCAAGAACATTTGATAAACTAAAGCTAAATGAGTTCATCACCACTAAATTGGTTTTACAGGAAATGTTAAAGGAACTTCTCTAAGCTGGAAACAAAAGGCAATAATTAACAATCAAAAACATATTAAATGAAAAAATCTCATGGGAAAAGGCAAAAGTGCTGGATCAATCACTGTTAAAACAAGCATGAAGGTTAAAAGGCAAAGGAAGTGAAATTTATTGAAAATACAATAATTAGTTTAGGGAAACCTAAAATAAAAGAAATGTAAAATGCACCATCAAAGATATAAGATGTGAATGGAAGATAAAAGTGTTCAAATTTGAATTGCCATTTTTAGAAATATGCTCTCCCAGTTGTAAAACAAATGGACAATGAGGCTAGGAATATAATGAAAGTGAGGCATTTATTTACGTTCTTGCAAAAGCAGGTGTCTGGTGGTATCTGGTGGGCAGGCACACCAAAGTGGAAGAAATGGACAAATTTATGCCCTGACATGAGCAATCCCTTCATTGTTTCTTCATTGGCTGAGTACTTTGGAGTCACACTATGGCCAGATCATGTCTAAAGAGATGACTGGGCAGCTTAAACCATAGCTTGGGCAACTTTTAGCATGAAAGTGGCCATCCTTTCTTTCCTTTGTTCTAGGAGGTATCCATGACTAATTTAGTCCTCTCCTCACTTTGTTAATCCTGCTAACTCAGAGACCTCCTAATTTGCAGTCTGACTCGGTCTTTAATCATTCCCTAAGGTGGTATAGTCCAGTTTGAGAGTCACGTTTTTCCTTGTTCACTACACTGTTAACTTCAGACAAAGTGTTTATACATAAGTTGTTAATTGTGAACTTCACAGTAACCCCAAAGAAAAAACTTATAGGTAACACGTTAAAAAATTGAGAAACGACTCTAAACATAACTATAAAGAAAGCAATGAAATCAAAAAACAGAGAAAGAAGAAAGGAATAGAGAGAAACTATAAAACCAGCTAGAAAACAATGAACAAAATGACAATAAATACATACCAATCAGTAATTACTTTAATATAAATTGACTAAATTCTTCAATCCAAAAATGCAGAGTTGCTGAATAGATAAGAAAACAAGACCTATCTATATACTGCCTACTATAGACTCACTACAGGAATAAGGACATATATAGACTAAATGTGAAAGGGTGCAGAAAGCTATTCCATGCAAATGGAAATAAAAAGAAAGCTGGTGTAGCTATACTTACATCAGAAAACAAAATTAATTTAAAATAAATTCTAATAAAAGATAAAGAAGAAATCTACATAATGATATAGGTATCAATCTAGTGAGAAGATACAACAGTTATACATATGTACGCACCCAACATAGGAGCATCAAAATGTGTAAAAGGAAATATTAACAGACCTAAAGGGAGAAATTGAAAGCAATGCAATAACAATAGAGAAATTTAACACGCCACATATAGCAACAGAGCATCCAGACAGAAAATCAATATGAAAACATTGGCCTTCAATGTCACATTAAACCAGAAAAATGTTATATATATATATATATATATATATATATATATATATATACCCAGAGAACACTGCATTCAAAAGCAGCAGAATATACTTTTCTCTCAAGTGTATGTGGAGCATTTTCCAGGATAGATCACATGTTAGGCCACAAAACAACTATCACTAAATTCAAAAAGATTGAAATCATATCAAACATGTTTTCCAACTACAATAGTATAAAAATATTTCAGAGAAGAAAAGTGGAAAACATAAAAGTGTGGGGATTAAAAAACATTCTACTGAGCAACTAATGGGCCTTTGAGGAAACCAAAGGAAACTTGTAAATACCTAGATAGCCCTGGCTGGGTAGCTCAATTGATTCTAGCATTGTCCTGATACACCAAGGCTTTGGGTTTGACCCCTGTTGGGATAGGTACAAGAATCAACCAATGAATGAATGTGAAACAACAAATAAATGTTTCTTTCTCTCCCTCATCAATAAATAAAAATATAAATATAGAGAGACAACTGAAAACAGAAATATGACATACCAAAATCTTTGGGATGCAGAAAAATGGTTCTAAAAGGACAGTTTATAGAAATACATGCCTACCTCAAGAAACAACATAATCTCAAAAAAATAATTTAATCTTACACCTAAAGGAACTTCAAAGAGAAAAATAAACCAAAGCCCAGTGGTAGTGGAAGAAAGAAAATATTAATGATCAGTATAGAACTAAAGGAAACAAAGACTAAAAAGATGATAAAAATGACCAGCAAAACTGAGAGATGGTTCTTTGGTAAGATAAACAAAATTGCCAAAATTTAGGTAAACTAACCAAGAAAAATGAGAGCTCAAATAAATAAAATCAGAAATTAAAGACAAAAATTTACAACTGATACCACAGAAATACAAAGGATCATAAGACTACTATTAACAATTATATATCAACAGATTAGACAACCTAGAAGAAATTGGCATATTTCTAAAAACATATGAGTATAGCCTTCCAAGACTGAATCATGAATAAATAGAAAACCTGAATGGACCTATTACTAGCAAGGAGATTAAATCAATAATCAAAAATCTCTTAACCAACCAAAGTTCAGGACGAGTCAGCTTCATGGTGAAACTCTTCCAAACATTCATGGAATTAATGCCCATCCTTTTCAAATATTTAAATAAATAAGTAAATGAATAAATAAAAAGACCGTACTATGTCCAAATACATTCCATAAAACCAATATTATACTGCTACCAAAACTATACAAAGACATCAGAAACAATTATGCACATAGATAGAAAAATCTTCTACAAAATATTAGCAAATTGAATTTAACAATACATTAATAAGATCATAAGCCACAATCAAGTGGGACTTATTCCAGGGATGCAAGGATGATTCAATATACATAAATCTATCAATGTGACATGCTATATTAAGAAAATGAATATGTTGATAGAATTCAACATCCATATATGAAAAAAACTCTCAGCAAAGTCGGCATAGAGGAATTATCTCAATGTAATGAAGGCCATGTATAACAGACTGTTAGCTACAATCATACTCAATGGTAAAAATTGAAAACTTGATCTTAAAAGATCAAGAACAAGACCAGGATGCCCACTCTTGCCACTTTTATTCGGTGTAGTATTGGAAGTCTTAAACACAGCAATTCAGCAAGAAAAAGAAATGGAAGGCATCCAAATAAGAAAGTAGGAAGTAAAATTATCACTATTTACAGATGACATGATATTAAATATAGAACACCAGGAAGACTTCATCATAAAACTATTAGAATTAATAAGTGAATTAGAAAAAATCACAGATACAAAATCAATTTATATAAATCTGATGTCTCTATACACTAATAATAACTATAGAAAAGATAAATTAAGATTGCACCAAAATATCTAGTAATGCATTTAATCAAAAAGATAAAAAACCTGTACACTGAAAACTCTGGTAAAAGAAATTGAAGATGAAACAAATGGATAATTATTCTGTGCTCATGGATTGGGAGAATTAATATTTTTTAAAGTAATATATTTTATTTATTTTGCTATTACAGTTGTCCAAATTTTGCCCCCTTAACCCCCCTCCACCCAGTACCCCATTTCCTCCAGCAATGCCCTTCTTAGTTCATGTTCATGAGTCATGCATGTAAGTTCTTTGGCTTCTCCATTGCCTTTGTTCTTAACATTCCCCTGATTATTCTGTAACCACCAATGTGTACATTTTTTTTTTCCCTTTCACATCCAGACAAATCATCATATAATTACTGCCTTCTGTCAGCTTCTCAAATCATATTAATACAAAGTTTTCTTTTCATTGCTCCAAAATGCCTACATTAATTCATTTGTGTAAAGAATTACTCTTTTAATATGAATTGCAATTATTACCAAACACATGCAAAAATACATTTACACACATACATATTTTTACACATATTTAAATCACATACTGGATTTTGAAGAGTTAATACAAAAAAATTAAAATATGCCAATAGCTTACATAATTATTACATGTTAAATGATAGTATTTAAGATACATTGTAGCAAGATTAAGCAGTTTTTTTTCTTTTTTAATACTTATTTTACTCTGGAATGCTATTTTTGTGAAATACATCACAGAAATGGTGTATTTCAGAACCCACTTTTGTGAAAGTTTTCCTGGAGACAGTGCCAAACCCATAGTAAAAAATGAATTTGGTTTTTGAGTCAGATCCTCCCCACTCCAATAATACAACTCAACTTTATTTTAAGCTACTGGAACTACAAGTTATTCTTTTTGGAATTTTCCATCTTAAGTAGTAGATTTATTTATTTATTTATTTATTTAGGCTGTGCACAGGTCTTACTTCTTTCAATACCCTCTGTTTTTCCTCTACATGTGTTTTACAAGTTGAAGCCTTCAGAAATAATGGCACCTGCAGTGCTCAGCCAGTCCCCAGAGTAGAAATTATTGTCTACTAAGTTGAGGTAAAAAATAAAAATCCCTAGAATTTAAATAATTTTGTAGAATAGTATTCTAGCTATTTTTTTTAACTTGTGGTTGACTTCCTATGTGGTCCTAAGCTAACCCCTGAACCATTTTAAGAGTCTTTTGAGGTAGAGATTAGATATGTTCACATTTCAATAAAAAAGTTTACTATTGCATTAATTCCTTTCCCCAAGTATCCCCAGTTTGGGGGCCTTCATAACTGGAAATGTATATTTCCACAACTTAGTTGAAAGGAATCTAATCAAATTTACATGCTATTATGAGAATATATTTTGTCTATGTACATGAATCATATAGTGTAATAGTTTGCAACTTCCATCCAAA
The DNA here is from genome assembly GCA_004026585.1 of Noctilio leporinus. Lineage (NCBI taxonomy): Eukaryota > Metazoa > Chordata > Mammalia > Chiroptera > Noctilionidae > Noctilio > Noctilio leporinus. The sequence continues at coordinate 148,781 of PVIW01000502.1, forward strand.
TTGGTCTTCATTCTCATCATCATCATCTTTTCTAACCTAAAGATTGACTGATTTCACAACACTCCCATGACCAGTTGGTTGCTATTTAAAACATAAATTGCTAACAAAATCTGTATATTACACACCCACAAATAAGCATATATTTTATAACAGTGAATAAGAAAAATAGCATGTCTTCTATGTAATACACATCCACATATTCTTATTTTTTTCTCCTTCCTTAACTGCGTTAGATTTTTCTGAGTTATTGCTAGTAACCTGATTTTCCCTAATTGTGAAATGATTCCAATCTAAGAAAACTTAACCTGCAGTAATGCAGATACAAGTAATATACAAAATTGTACCTTATTTAGTAAAATCTATTTATAACAAGATCACTTTAAAACATTCATAAGTTAAAGTTGGTTCTTATCCATTCAGCTGCCCTATGTCTTTTCATTGGTATGTTTAATCCATTTACCTTTGTACCTGTGTTTCTGTCTGTCTCTCTGTTTCTTCATCTTCTTAAAGCAGACCCTTTAGCATCTCTTGCAATGCTGGTTTGGTGGAGATGTATTCTTTTAGACTTCTTTTGTCTGGGAAGCTCCTTATTTCACCTTCCATTTTGAATGAGAGCCTTGCTGGGTAGAGTATTCTTGGTTGCAGCCCTTTCTTTTTCATTGCTTGCAATATTTTTTGCCATTCCCTGCTGGCTTGTTATGTTTCTGTTGAGAAATCATTTGATAACCTTTTCAGAGCCCCCTTGTATATTATTAGCTGTTTCTCTCTTGCTGCTTTTAGGATTCTCTCCTTGTCTTTGAAAATTGCCATTTTCATGATGATGTGTCTTGGAGTGGGCCTGTTTGGATTCATCTTCCTTGGGACTCTCTGTGCTTCCTGAGTTTGCATGACCTCTTCTCTCAATTTAGGGAAGATTTCTGTCATTACTTTTTCAAAGAGGTTTTCTATCCCTTGCTCCTCCTCTTCTCCTTCTGGTATCCCTATAATATGGATGCTATTACATTTCATGTTGTCCTACAGCTCTCTTAAAACCACTTCATTCTTTTTGAGTCTTTTTTCCTTTTGTTGCACCGCCTGGGAATTTTTTTGTACATTGACCTCCATCTCACTGATCCGATCTGCTTTCTCTAGCCTGCTTTTGATTCCTTCTACTGTGTTCTTCAATTCAGAAATTGTATTCTTCATTTCCTCCTGGCTGTTATTGATGATGATGTCCTTTTTAATGCTTATGTAGTTTTCAGTAAGTTCCTTGTAACTTCCCTGGAGTTCTTTGTAGTTCTTCTGGAGTTTTTGTAGTTCCCCTGGAGTTGTTTGTAGTTTTCTTTGAACTTACTGAACTAATTGAGCTTCTCTATCATCATTATTTTGAATTCCATGTCTGAGAGTATGCTTGCCTCTATTTTATTTTGCACTTTTCCTGGGGATTCCTCCTTTCCATTTGCTGAGGGTTTATTTCTTTGTCACCCCATTTTAGGTGGTCTTGTTCTACTTCTTAGATTGGTCTGCTTTGACTTACTGTCTTAGTGGTGTGACCTTCTGTGTTGTAGAGGTGCACTTTTTTTTTTTACTTCCTGGATCTGTGCTTGGTGGTGTTAGCTCGTGTCCCAGTCTGGGCCTAGTCAGCCGGTTGGAGACTACCAGAGATCCACTGTCTTTGTCTCCTTTAGTTGTTAATCCAATCAACCTGTGATCTGAGGTCAGGTTTAGGAACTGCTGGGTGGGGCTGTGGCTTCCCCTCAGGCTCCCTCCCTTTGGAGAAGAGTGGTCTGCTGGCTATATGGGGGATGGGTCTGCACTGGACTCATGGGCTGGTCCCTCAGCTCTCCCCCTAAAGCCACTGACCCAAACTTTCCCCAAGCTTCTCTAGTCCACTCTGCCCTTTCTTTGCTGGAGCCCAGGTTAGTTGGGTGCCTCTGTATTTTCGTCCATGGTCCCTTTAAGAACTCAGTTTCTCTGAAGCTGGCTGAACCTGGCAGGTTTTTGCTTTTCACAGCTGGGTTCTGTTTTACTCTTAGCTTTGTTGCTGTAGGCTGGGAAGCCCAGTTGGGGGTTTAAATCCCACCCTTTTTAGGTGGAGCCCCAGCTCCTGAGATGTTTCTCTGTCCCTTCAGCGGCAGCCTGTGGGAGACCCGCCAGCCTCTCGCATTTCCACACTTCCTACCAGTCACGTTGTGATGAATCAGCTCTTCTGTTCTGTCCATGGTAATAAGGCTTCTCTTTAGTTGGTGTTCTCTTGGTTATTCCAGATGGTATCTCCCCAATTAATTTGTAATTCCAGTTTGGTGTTGGAAGGAGATTGGTGTAGATCCACTTACTCCTCTGCCATCTTGTTTCTAGAATTAATATTGTTAAAATGTCAATACTACCAGAAGTAATCCACAGACTCAATGAAATTCCTATCAAAATTCCAATGACATAGTTTACAGAACTAGAATAAATAATTCTAAAACTTGTATGGAACCAGAACGGTCCTCAATAACCAAAGCAATCTTGATAGAGAAGAACAAAGCTGGAGTTATCATCCGTTCTGATTTCAAACTATATTATAATACCATAATAATCAAAACAGTATGGAATTGGCAGAAAAACAGATACATAGACCAATGGAAAAGAATTGAGAGCCCAGAAATAAGCACACACATGGACAACTGATTTATGACAAAGGAACCAAGAAAATAAAGTGGAGAAAGGACAGTTCTTGAATATATGGTGTTGGAAAAACTGGACAGCTGCATGTAAAAGAATGAAACTAGAACATTATCTTACATCAAACAGAAAAATTACCTTAAAATGAATCAAAGACTTGAATGTAAGAGCTTAAACCATAAAATTCCTAGAAGAAAGCATAGGTGATAAGAATTTTGACATTAATCTTGATGATGTTTTTATGAATTTGGCAGCAAAGGCAAGGGAAACAAAAGCAAAAATAAACAAATGAGACTATAGTAAACTAAAAACCTCTTCACAGAAAAGAAAGTCATCGTCAAAATGAGAAGGCAACCTAATGAATGGTGGAAGATATTTGAAAATCATATATCCAATAATGGACCAATATCTAAAACATGTAATGAACTTATACAACTCAGCCTGATTAAAAAGAAGGCAGAGGATTAGAATAGACATTTTTTTAAAAAGACGTACAGGTACATGAAAAGGTACTCAACAACACTAATCATCAGGGAAATACAAATCAAATTCACAATGAGATAGCATCTCATACTTGTTAGAATGACAATTATTAAAAGTAAAAAGAAATAAGTGTTGGAGAAGCTGTGGAGAAAATAAAACTTTTGTATAGAGGTGGATTATAAATTGGTGCAGTCACTATGGGAAACTATGGATATTTTTCAAAAAATTAAGAATAAACTTAGCATGAGATGCAGCTATTTCACTTCTGTGTATTTATCTGAAGAATATGAAAACAGTAATTCAAAACTGTATATGTGCTCTTATGTTTGTTGCAACATTATTTACAATAGCCAAAATAAGAAAACAACCCAAGTATTCATCATGGATGAATGTATAAGAAGACATGGTTTATATATGCATACAATGGATTATTCAGCCATAAGAAAGAATGAAATCTTACTATTTACAAACATTAATGAAGCAGGAGAGTATAATTTTAAGTGAGACAAGTCAAGGAGATAAAAGCAAATACCATATGATTTTACTCATATGCATAATCTGAAAATAACAGAAACAAACAAACAGAAAACATAGTTATAGATACAGAGAATAAATTTCTGGTTACCAGAAAAGAAGGCAGTTGGAGCTTAGGTAAAAGAGGCAAAGGGTGGTCAATTTTATGGTGAGAGCTAGTAACTACACTTTTGTTTACATTGTAGTATACACAAATATAGAATTATAATGTTCACCTGAAACTTAAGTAATCAAATAAATTATAATTTTAGAATAAAACTATTAAAAACCTAAGCCAAAAATAAACCTAATTGTTATTTGGTATTTGGGATATAGTTCTAATACTATGTGTGGAAAATGGTCATGGAAGGAATGAAAAACATTTATGAAGTGACATGGTATCATTTAATATCTTCTTGCAAATTTCTGTCTACCATCATGATGGTCATTTATGTGCTTTGTGTTTCCATGATAAATTTCATATCACTCTTCAGCAAACTACATGGGAAATTTCATGTAGTTCAGTCATGTGACTATTATTTTTTTCTGATCTGGTTTGTGAAATCTAGTTTGTTAAAATTCTGTATTTTTAAATTACCATTTTATTTTAAGGCAACATCATGTTCAAAGTATAAAGACCTGCTAAGGAACAGTGGAAAGTTATTCTCAAATTGTAGATTTTTTATGGTTTTATTAGCTTACATCATATTTAGCAGAGTTGTGGTTGTGGCTGTATTAATTAAAAGTACAATGGTAAAGCATGATATGTATTTACATTGTCATCATTTAAATAAATTAGTTAATGGTTTTTCTAAAACCTAACATTTGTATGGTAGTAATAGCTATTCCATACTGTATGTGTGTGTTTACTTTGGGGCATGGTTTTTAAATGTTTTTTTTTCTTTTCCTTAAATGCTAATATTAATATTGTTGTAACCATTTATTCTAAGAACTCTTAGTTTCATAGATATTTTTTCATTTATTATTCCACCTATAAGGAATTTGGCTAGTCTAATCACTTTTGATACATAGAAACCTGTCACAGAGGATTCCCAGATTGCTTGAATTCTCTAAGACAATGCATACTAATGATGCTTCTTTTAGGTACTTTCTAGTCAGGGCAGCCTATTGTCCCTATTAAAAATTATTTTCCTTTTCAAATTAATTTTTGTCTATTTATAATGTCAAAATATGTAAGTTATGTTTAGACAGTAAGTCTGAGTTTTTCCTCCTGCAACTCTCTTGTATCAAGGAGATAAATATACCTCTTAAAACTAACTTTTGATTTCTTACTTATTCAGCTTTTAAGTCAAAGAAAGAAAGCCCAAGTCCTTTCCTTTATCAGTTCTGACTGTCCATATAGACATAGCTGGATAACTTTCTATGATCATGGTAAAGTAAAATAAATACCCTTCTGAGCTAGACTAAATATGGTTTGGGTGGTAAAATGAGACTTTTCCTTTCTCGCCAGAAGTCATGAGATTCTAGAGAAGAATTTAAATGTGAAACACACAGAGAAAACATCAAATTTGTAAAAATGGAAGTCAAAGAAAGAGAAGCAACCTAGGACATGTGAAGAATTTTAGGTTTTACTTCATCGAAGTACCTTACACTGCCGATAATAATAAACATTTGGTTATTTAAATCTGTTGTACTTAGTCAACTCCCATTTAATTTCTACCGGAGTAACCTCTAAGTGGCTGAAGACAAAATATATGCTATTTAAATTTCAGAGCTTCCCAATACAGTATTTAGGGCAAGGCCAGAGTGTCTATGTATGTAGCATAACTATTCTAGACAACAGCAAAATGAAGCAGTTGGTATAGTGCTGTTTCCAAATCAAGCTTCGCCTTGCTATATAATTGCACAGAATGATCACCTGTGTAAAGGGTGAAGCTCATTTTCTACAGGGCTAAAGGTTTATGTGGCAAGTTCTTTGTTTCCTAATGTAAACTCTAATGTGTTTTATTTTTATTTTGTAATTCACTGAACTTAAATTTTTTTTTCTGTTTAAGTAGGCACTAACAAAGTATATGAAATGTGGGATTTATGTATCATTCAAATACTTTGTGACATAAGTCTAAGTGATGACCATGATTGCAGTATGAAAAAATATCTATAAACAAAATAAAAATTCCGTACTTTTGCCACATTTTTAATGTCACTTAGCAGAGAGCTTTTAACTTTTCATAATTTTAAGTAGTAAGTAAAAATTCTGTATATCAGCCAATGACATGTAGAAGTTATAAGGAAACACATATTTATTATGCACCTATTGAAAGTTCACTTTTTTCCTCCAAAAAGATAAAGTATATTTTGTGTGTTATTTATTTTTTTGTACTTTTAAAATAAAATCTATTAAAATTAAGGAGATTTATTGTTGTCCAGATATATTACTTGTTTAGCAAGCAGGACTAAGAGTAGTTAGTATGTTGGGTACCAAACGTAGGTTGCACTCACTGGTAATCAAATATCACAAATCTATATTTTTTACTAGATAGTGACAGTTTATTATAGAAAATAATTAAAAATACTATTGAATTTCCCACAAATTTGGGAACTGGATGTCAGAACAAAGAGCTGTAGCAGTTTTTTAATATATAGATGTGCTACAAAGATAATTTAATTGCTACTGAAATTTATTATTCATCTTTTCTTGATTTACATTTGCTACAATTTTAATTCTCTTTCTATTCAATTTCTTTTTTTAAATGTCCACAAGTACAAATGATATGTTGGAAGATGGTGAAGAATTATTTGATGTGTTTTATTTGCCTGTGATATATTTTACATAGAAATGTTAAAAAATATGACTTTGTTTTACCGTTTTGCTATCAGCAACCAAATAACCTTTATCATCATAAGTATATAATGTGCCATGTCAATCAGACTAAGGTTTGAGTATTAAAAAAAAATTGGCCCAATACAGTGCTTGCTGTTATATAGTTTACTGCCTTTTCCACCATATTCATCTCAATCTCCTGAAATCCTATTTTTTGAAAACCACTTTATCTTTTAATCCTTTCCCCTTGAAACATTTCTATGCATACCCTCATACTTCTGAATTTGCACTACAACTTTTACTACTTTCTGCCATGTATTAGTTACTTTTATATATTTTTGTAATCTATTATTCTGAAAATCCTAGAAGACAGGAATGCTATTTTATTATTGTTCCCCAATTAATTGTGCTTCCCAATTAATATATTGAAGCCCTCATTTGCATATGGAAATAAAGGGTTTTTAAAAATATAATTTAAAATTTTTTTAAATTTTAAATGCTTTTATTATTTTTAGAGAGTAGGGAAGGGAGAAAGGCAGAGAGGAAGAGAAACATCAATGTGTGGTTGCCTTTCACCTGCCTCCAGCTACAGACCTGGCTGGAGACCTGGCTTGCAACCTGGTTATGTGCCCTGGCTGGGAATCAAACTAGCGACTTTTGGGTTCGTAGGCCGGCACCTTATCTACTGTGCCACCAGCCAGGGAGATATAAAGGTTTTTAAAAAGGTAAATATGTTAAAATGAGATTATTAAGATGAGTTTTAATCCAATATGACTGATGTCCTTATAAAAGAAGGAAATCAGGCCACAGACAGGTTTATGTAGAAGGAGAAAATTCATGTGAAGACATAGAGAGAAGACAGCTATATACAAGACACAGGGAGAGGCTTTATACCACAATGTCAATCAACACCTTGATCTTGAATTTCCAGTCTCCAGAACTGTAAGAAAAATTGTTTGAGTCACCTTGTCTGTGGTGCTGTGTTATAACAGTCCTAACAAACTGATACGATATTCATCTATGTTCCCAAATCACTCAGCACAGTAATTTGTGTACAACAGTATCTCAACAAAGGTCATTAAACTGATTTCCTACATAGTTTATTCACTGTCAACTAAAACAAAATAATGTTTCAGTGAAGTAGAGGAGCACTAAGACAATGCCCTCTGTGATCCTTAACATTGAGAAATAAGTGACAACTATGCTTCAATGATCTAGCCGTCTTTTCCAAAATTGTTTCTTTATTGTCCTTCAAAACTGAATTTGTTTTTGACATTTGGATACCTCTGAAATTTTGTCAGAGTTTTCTGATTTGCCCAATGGCTTCATTTAATTCTGTCATGGATCATTCAATAGTATTTATACTTACTTTCTTAATTATTAATATAGCAACAAAATAGTATTAATGACATTTAATCAAACTTGAAATCACTTTGTCATCATACTTTATGTACATATACTGATCTAAAATATAGCTTTATTAGTATATTTTTGTTATATTTTAAACACCGGAGATAAATAATTTCCTTAAGACACCTGCTAACCCACCAGATTATTCCATGTAATTAAACAAATCAAGGTTTATATTTTAGTATTAGCATGATTTTCATGGTAGATATGGTAATACTAAAAGCTGCTTCTTTAGGACTTTAATGATTTTCATCATGACATATATGATATATATGGCTTACCTAAGTATCTAATTAATGGGAAAATGAGAAAATATAGGAAATAAAGGGGGAAAATCAAATCTGTTTTTATCTATCACTGTGCACTAGGTATCTGATAACAATTTCTTTAAATCTTTGTCATTACTGCCTGGTGGAAATCATTTTTTATAAACAAGCTTAATAAAATAACTTCCAAGCCCTGGCTACTGGCACAGTGTATAAGGTGCTGGCATGTGAACCCAAAGGTCGCTGGTTCAATTCCCAGCCAGGGCACATAACTAGGTTTCAAGTCAGGTCTCCAGCCAGGTCCATAGCTAGAGGCAGGTAAAAGGCAACCACACATTGATGTCTCTGTCCCTCTCTGACTCTCTCCCTTCCCCTCACTCTAAAATAATAAATAAGATCTTTTTAAAAATATAACCTCCAGTTCTTTCCTCCACAATTAAGCTTAGCCAAATTTTCCAACGTGAGTACCTTTATATCCCATTAGTGATTAGTGAGATATAAGGAATCCCAGGTAGGTCACTGATTACTACATTGATCTTTTTATCTCCAAATACCAATGAAATACTATGGAACCAAGGTTTTTAAAAAACCTTTACTCATAGTCCCTTTAAACTTATCTACTGATCACATGAAGTTCAAGTTTATATCATGGATTTTTAAAATACATTCTAATATCAACTTTCCTCATAGTCATTAAATGTATTCTTAAAAAATTTGGTTTCTTCCTGTCTTCATGGGATGTGACTCTTAAATGTGATTATTAAGATGGTGGGGCAGATAACAAATTCTGCAAATTTATGGACTAGCCTCCTGAGTCATGGTGTAGGCATCAGCTTTACTACCAGGGTCAGTATATTGAAATACAATGTCATACAGTTTAACTGGAAGCAAATGGGGTATAGAATGGCAAATATTGACTACAGATGTTTGGATTGGTGATACAGCATGGAATGTGGGCACTGTTTATGCTTTCTTCTCTGCTTCTGCTATTCAACAAAGTCAGGGATAGCTCCAGGCCCTCATCTTGCAAAGAGAATCACTGTTTATAATGGGCCATCTCTCACTTATTTGGATTTGGGCAAATTGCTTAATACCCTCTGTTTCCTTATTTTATAAATGGGAGGAATCATTCTGACCTGACAGGATAATCTTTGAAACTAAATAAGCAATGGTTTTGAAAGTGAAAAACAGAATGACTGTGGGATAGAGCGCTCTCAACATATTCATTGGCTCTAAGTTGAAGTTACTTAAAAGTGAATGCCTGAGCTTTCCTAGCTTCTCAACATAGGAGATATTACAGTTCTTGTGTCTTAACATTCTAATCTTTCAACAGTCTCTATGTCTGATAGGATAATTTATTTTCTTTTATCTTCTACTCTGTTGCTTCCACCCATCTTAAGAGTTTGGGAAGATATTACACTAAGTGGCTTATTACCCAAAGTCACATTTTTTTGTTGTTAAGTGTAAATCATAGAAACAAACTTGTGACTATTTTAAGTATAAGAATTATGAACCATAAATTTTAAAAGGAGATTAGTGATATTGGAATTTGTAGTATGTTTCCCACTGTCTCTGAATGTGTGGGTTAACCAGGGCTTAAAATACTCAAGTACTTACTACCTGGTGGTGTTCACTTTGCTTCCTTCATCATCCAGTAGTTAATTGGAGCTAGCTTTCTTTTGCGTCATTTTTAAATACTGACTTTGTTTAGTATTTAGAGGTGCTATTAGGCAATGAATTGTGTCTCCAGCTATTTGTGAAAGAACTTCTCACATTAATAATAATGTAGTGTTTATAGCCAGCCCACCCCCAGTGTAAAATTGCCAGGTGAATTTGAAAGTTCACAGGCGCTTAAACTTCCGAAGGAATTAAATGACAAGGAATATGCAAAATATTTTGGAGCATATTCATTGGGGAGCAGATGGATGAAGGATGAGGAGGGTTTCTACTGCTCTTATGGTTTTAGAAGGCTATCAAAGTCTTGTCACTGTCATTGCCTTTGTTGCAAACCATCTTTTTGGTCTCTTTTGTTGTAGTTTTGCAAAAACAAATGAAACTGACATCATAAAGCTATTTTATGTAGTGCAGTACACTGAATTATTATTAATTGAAGGGGGATACATGCTTTGGTTAGAACATTAGCTTCCTGTTTTATAATTACATCACCATTGATCTTCTAATTGTTCCAGAAGAGTAGTTTGTCTTTTTGCCGTACTCCTGTCTCCTTTGTCTTATAATTTGATCTAGCAATTAGTAATATTCTCACTCTATTTCCCTAAAGACAATCTGTGCTTTTCAGTACATTCAGTATGTTCACAGTTGTTTTCAATTCCTTTTTCAACACAAGTCACAAAACCCTCTTTTCATGTCAAAAAAGAACAGAGAAGGAATAAGTCAGACTGCTTGGGCCATCTGGTGAGGAATTAGATGACAGGGGGAAAAATCCCAGAGCCATTCCACTCCAGTTTTGCTTCTCTATCTTCTTTATCAATGAGAATGAACTTTAATCTAGATGGGGTATAACAAACATGGTTAAGGGGATCAAAGCCCAATTGGTGGTATAATAAAAATACCTGTCTATTTTAAATTGCATCAAGCTTCTAGGCTAGACAAATCACAGGCCAGAATTCTGAGGAGACTGGCAGATGTTGATGTAGAACTACTTTGGTAATATTTACAGAACCATGGGAATAGCTATAGGGCTAGAGAACTAAAGAAAGGAAATGTTCTTCCAACTTTCAAAAATAAGGAAAACACGGGTGATAATTATCATCAATTGTCAAATTTCAGCAAACATCCAAAATAAAAGTTTAACCAATTTATAATTATATATAACAAAGACGATAGTGAATTCACTAAGAGCCAAGCATCCTATATGAAGAGTGTATTCTTCTGTTACAGTTGTTTGATTAAGAGATGAAGGGAATTCTGCAGAAGTGGCTGGTGTATATGGATTTATATGATATTTAGTGCAGTTTATATGACGTCTTTGTGAGAAACCTTTAAAAAGGTAGAAAAAAGGGGTTTGCAATTTTATAGACAGTGGAAATTAACAAATAAATTTCTGTTTGGGGAGAAAAAGCTGCTAATGCATGTGAAAAAACTGGTGAACCATTGAAGGCTAATTAGGTTGCCGTGATCCCAATATGTTCAGAGAGAGGATAAGCATGATTTCTGGTGGGTTGATTAGGACTGTCTGATTGTAGTAGTCACTAGAGACACATACTGATGGGTCCTCTGTCTTCATATAGCTTCCTCATGCAAAGGGGCAAGGAAAAAAGAACATGGGAGCCACACACATGCCTCTGGGGGGAGGTCTGGGAATGATCCACATACTTCTAGGAAATGTTATTTTGCTTACATTTTATTTCCCACAGCCTGAGTTCAAATACGTGAAGAGATTTAATCTATGTGAAAGAACTGACATTTGAAAATTGCCCTAACCATACCACAGATATATTCCCCAAATCTTCTGTTTTCTTAGTAATAAATTACTTATCTATAGTTTATGAATTGATATGAATTCTTCTTTAGGGTTAAATTTTTACCTATATAAAAGCATAGAAAAATAAGTCATATAGAGGTATAAATATACTGTATATTTGTGTTTATATCTATATATCTCTATATAAATATAGATATACATCACACTGTGATAAACCTTAATATATTAAAAAACTATCTGCTCTGGACTGAAAGGATTCAAGCATTCAAGACTGAATGAACAAGTTTTTATCTTATCTTCAATCATATCTATTTTTAAAGTTTGCTGTCATATTCTTTTTAAACTTGTGTCTTATAAACTTGAATTAAATATTAGTCAAATATGATACATTTTGTGTGCAAAGTGATGAGTAAGCACTATATAACATATTCTAGTAGAGGAAATGGCAGAAATTCCTAAAATGTCATAACACATATAAAATTAAAGCATGAAATAATAAAAGCTTCAAAGTTATAACTATCTCAAAACTCAGGAAAGAGATCCTACAGAGAGAGGCACAAGAAACAGACCAGAATTGGAATATGTTCATTTACCCATATCAGCATGAACAGAATTTACCCATTTTCTCATTCCCACAGATATAAACTGTCAAAGTAAATTTGTTTTATTCCATGTTGACAAACTGAATGCTCTCACCAAGATTGTTTACACAAGAAACAAAAAATAATATTTTCTATGCCACAGAATATTCAACAATAAATAAAAGGCCCTTGGCCAAGTTTTCCCTTCCTAGTTGGACCCATAGGTGATAATAACCTATGCCTTACCTTCATAACCACTTGTCCCATCCTCCTATAATCACCAATTGTTAACCAAGAATTTAATGGTTCAGGAGCCCTGACTTTTTCTGAAGTATCCAGTCATGCCTTTTAATGAACTACAGCACAAAAAAGTTATTCATAATTTTTATAAGTGTACATAAAACATGATGAAAGAGTAAAAGAGGGGAAAGACTTCATGAAGGAAGTGTCATTTTAGCTATGTGTAAAGGTGCAGAGTATGAAGAAGTAGAAATAGCATGTATGATTATCTGTAATCTTTATACCTTTATCTTTTATTTATGAGTTTTATCTCTTTTAGTTGGCCATTCTTGAATCTTTATTTTTTTAATACATCTATTTTTAGAATCATGTAAAATACACGTGTTTAGTTGTTCTTCAATTAATTCTTAATACATTTTTATACAAAAAATATTTTGAAAAAGTAATCAAAACCCTGTCATGAACCATTTACAGAGAACAGATGAGTTGATAGTTGTTTTTATTGTGTCTCATTGATTATTTCTAAAGGTAAATTAATGGCCTCTGAGCAAAAGTTTGATAATATGACCCCTAGATTTTTTTAAAACAATTGGAGAGACCATTCAGTTCTGTTAATCTACCTTGCTTTATCAATACAATCTAGAACATCTTATTAAAGTAGCACTCTTTTATTCAACACCTGCATCTTTGTGCTCAAAAAAACAAATTAATTTTTCTTATATAAAGCAAGATGAGTGAGATCTCTCTCCTCTTCTTTAAACATAACCTTTGTACATCAATGGCCCACCTCCATTGGTGTCTTGCTACTCTGCTCCTCTTGACATACCTAAAGAAATTACTTTTATAGGTGATATACTCCCATGTTTTAGATATGCTTTATGTCTTCTAAATTCTATCTTTCCCTCAACCTCCCTCTAGGCTTTTCACTTTCTTTTGCCTACTTTGGCATGGGAATCTAATAAAAAAATTCCTTAGACCCTATGATAACTCATATGACCCCTTCTCTTTTTTTCACTTGGTATGAGGATCCATGTAAAAAAATTCTTTAGAGCTTATGATAACTCATGTGTCCCCTTACTTGTGTGTCAGTTTCACATATACAGTAACTTGTTAGATGGTTATTTTCATATTTTCATTGTTATGATGCCTATAACTTAAAATACTTTAGCTTAAATATTATGATATTTAAGTCTGAGCTGTTTGCTTATGCTATACTGTAGAGACAACCATTTGTTTAATTAAGAATTCACACTGTAATTCTAATCAGGAAATTCTCACTCACTAAAAGCCATTCTGTTATCATTATCTTTAATCAACAGCAAGGGCTTTAACAATTAGTAAAATAAATGTTAGAAATGGGTTTTCATTGGTGAAATTCATGGCTTGTTAATTAGTATAATGGCTTTTAGGAATGTGTTCTTATTAGTGAAATAAACAGCATTCAAGATATATGCATTACCTAGGATATTGTGAAGATAGCCCTTACTTATTCATGGAGCCTGTAGTCTGGAACCTTCTATCTACCCAGGTTTGACCCCTAAATGATCTTGTATCCAAACATATAAGCTGATTCTTATAATAAGTTCTTGGTGCTTACTATAAAGGGAAATGAATCATTCCTTTGGAATAGTATTACAGTTATTTCAAGTCCTTCATTATGCAAGATGTGGTTCAACTACTTCAAAAGACAGATATTTGACTCCATCAATTTAGAGGAGAGCTCTATGAATTATTTTGTGACTACTTGCTAATAAATATTTATTTAATAATTATCTGGAGGAGTGGCAGAATTTGGAAGGAGACTTTTAAAAACATAATTTGTGTTGGGTCTATGGGAGAAGTCACTTAAATAGCACCAAGTTGGACTATGATTGTTAGTTGTAATGATTATCTACTTACAGATCTCAATAGCTATGTCAATGATGTTGGCTTCTACCCCTTACCTTGCTAATTCCCAGCATCTTTTTCCTAGAGATTTTAAAGAGTATTGGTCAGTGGTTATTTTTGGATATTTCTCAACAACAACAAAAAATCTATATTTTGCTTGTTTTCTAAAGTTAAACACACCAGTGAAGGATAGTTTGTGCTGTTAAACTGAAGGCAGAGGATTGCAGTTAATCCTGTAGTCATCATCACTCAGGTGCCATACATACAGTTTCTCTGCATCCTAATGAGGGCTTTCCTTCAGCCAAGTCTGCATTTTCTGATTGTGTACCTTTCTTTTTTTCACAATCCACACATCATCATGTTGCTTCTCATAAACTGGGACTACCCTCTATTCATGTGTGTGTGTTTTGAGATGCTCATTTATTCTTTCTTTTTGTATCCTATGATATATGAATTTCAAATGCCTAAATCAGAAAGTTAACATTTCCTGAAATCCACTTATCTTCTTCAGCTACTTTCACCTTTAAAAAATATAAAGCAAGAAAAATTGGAGTGGTTATGTACTTTTTTGAATGTTTGGAAGAGAATATAACAATTTGGTTTGTTTTTAGAGGAAGCAAAATAAGCTGATATTTTAGAAATAGTATTTCAGAATTTTTCTTTCCAAGTATCAGACAACAATGACTTAAACCAAACATTTGTTTTTAACTTACATGAATTGAAGTTGCCCAACACAATTAAAAAAAAAAACAACAACAAAAACTTAGTTTCCAGGGGTGCCAACTGTGAGGGATTAACTGATGTAACAATTATAGGGAAAATTTGGTTAGTTTTGGTCTTCATCTTCCTCCTCTATCATTTAATGGAGTGAAATAAGTAAGAAGAGTTTATTACCAGATAACAAAGAGTTTAGAATAGCCTTTACTAATGTAGTGAGACTTTCAAATAAACCTTTTCTATGAGTTTTTTTTTTTTTTAATTAATCTAGTTCTTGGAAATGGAAACCAATTTTCATGAACCCCATTAGGTCTTCCATTAAAGATTTATAAGGATGGGCAGAGGGAGAGAAATGGTCATTGACATTAGAGTAACTTTAAGGGCAAGCTAGCATTTTCCTGATCTACAACAAATATAAAAGGATTCCAGGAACCTCAGGATTTCTGTAGGATATAGGTCAATGACTTCTTGCAGGTTATGTCTCTGTGGCTTCTTAAAGTTGAATGGAGGTGTGAGGTGTAAGCATGAAAAATAGACTTAATATTTGAATTTGTAGTTTATTGCTAAATAATTAGTGCTAGCTAAATAGTAGATAGCCAGGGGAGAATCTTTTTGCTTATTATTTTATTAAATAAAGAGCTGTGATTGGTGGTCAAAGATCATAGATACGTATAAACATACGTACATACATAGAAAAAGTAATAGCCAAGTTTTATTTGGTGTTTCCTTTGTGTTGGATGCTATTATAATTACTTTATCTAAATCATGATATTGAATTCACCCAGAAATTCAAAAAGTGTTTTAATTTTCTACAACCTTAATTTGAGGGGATTTAGTCTCAAAAATAATAATTTGCTCAAGAATATACACTCATAAGTGGAGGAGGAGACTTTGCACTCATGCTGTGCAAGTTCAGCATCTGCCCTCTCAATTATCAAGCTACCCATCATCTCTCTTGAAAAAAATGTAGTTCACCTTCAAGAATTCCTCCAGTTATTGCAGAGTGTTACCAATGGTGCTGTTCACATATGCTCTAATCTCGCTTGTGCTCCACATTTTGGATGCTGACCAATGTGAATGTGCCACTCCTCAGGGCCCTGTTTGCCCTTGTCTGGCCCCACACTGGACTAGAGTAAACGCTCCAATTGACCCTTCATTGAGTCACAATGCCCTCCTCTTTAATTGTCACATAGTATGAAAGGGACAGATGCACACGTGTCTGTGTGTGTGTGTGTGTGTGTGTTTAAATATCAGCAAAAATTTCAAATGAGCTGTGATTTTATACCAAGTCAAACTAAGCTCCTTTTGATTTTTTTCTTCAGCCAATTGAAAAAAAATTGAGCCTGCATGTTTGCTGTGTCTTTTTGTTTCTTATGGCCAAATGCTCAGAAATGAACACATATGTGCATTTCTTTTTTTTTTTTAAAGCAATAGTATAGAGGTAAATGAAGTTGTTAGTATATACTTAACAGAAAGGAAATATTTTCCTAAGAAAACTATTTTAGCAATCTAGTTTAAAGCACCTGCTCACAGCTCTCCTACTTAAAAATGCTTTGACTAAGGAGAAAATGAGGTTTTAGGTTTGGTTTCTTTATTTATACGATGGCTAGAAAAATAGTGGAAAGATGATGTTATAGTTACATAAGATGCTTTATTTAAAGCCTCAGTATATGTTCTATACATAGCACTTAAGAAATGTTAGCTAGTAATGGTAGTACTACAGGTAGAAGTAATGAGAACAAAGACAGATGGACAATTTATGTAGAGAAAGCAAAAGTTAATTTTTCAGATATAACTCTGCATTTAACTGTTTAGATGTGGAAGCAACCTTGGAAGAGCGAGTAATTGTTTTCTGTTTATACAACAGATATTTGAGGTCAATGGTGTTGGTTTCCTGGCACAAAAGAACAGGCTGCCTTTAGGAGTAAATCGGAGTTCCTTGTATCAGATAATATAAATTGTTGGCAGTTTCATATTTTGAAGTTCTTTCAAACTATTAACAAAAAAATCTTAGCTTCAGCTAGAACACATCCTTCCACTGCCCCACACACGGCCAGGCACACACACATTTATCCTAACCTTGGATGAGAATTAATACTTCTTTCCACCTTTCTTTCTTTCTTTTTTTTTTTTTTTAAAGAATGAACTTTTTTTTTTTTTTTTAAATATTTTATTTCATTATTTTTAGAAAGAGGGGAAGGGAGAGAGGCAGAGAAGGGGAGAGACATCAGTGTATGGCTGCGTCTCACCTGCCTCTAGCTACAGACCTGACTGGAGACCTGGTTTGCAACCTGGTTATGTGCCCTGGCTGGGGAATCGAACCTGCAACCTTTGGGTTCACAGGCCGGCACCATATCCACTGTGCCAGGGCTGTCCACCTTTATTTCTTTCTAATGTGGGCACAATACTTGTATGAGGATGGTGTTGTGAAGATTAAATGAAAATGTATACATGGATCAACAGGTGTGGCTCCTGATAGATAGCAATTATTTAATAAACTCAACTTGTTATTATGTTTAGCTTTTGAGGCTGGAATTCAAGCAACAGGGACAAAAGTTTTTGTTTTGTTTGCTTCTGTATCCCTAATACCTAAAACAGCATATGGCTTATAGTACATAACCAGTATTTATTTGTTGAATGAATGGATTAAAAATGAATTAATTTCTTTTCAGGTTTGTCAGAAATATCTAATTTTTGACAATCTATGGATAATTAAATTGATGGAAAACTTGCACTTAAAAAAATTCTGAAGGTATTTTATATACCTTAATGTTTTATTACTGCTGCATATTTTCAAAACTTTAAATCAGAAACTTGTGAAAACTGGACCCTCTTACAGATACATGTATAGTCATATATGCATGCATATACATTTATACAGGATGTGTGCAAACAATTGGCAAAATTTTAGTAAAATAAACAACATACCACAAAAGTGTTTTATTTGAAATAAACTTATTCCTACATGTAAATACATAAACATAGTCATTATTTTTTTAATTGTTCAAAATGTCTCCATTTGCTGCAATAACAGACTCAATTCAACTTTGGAATCTTGAGCACACTTGAATTAATTTTTCTTTATCCATGAACATCTTATGTTTTCAATTTTAGCTTTAACAGCTTCTTTATTGGAATGAGGTTGTTAACTTCTCTCAAATGCTGCATACATAGTAGTGTAAAGGATTTGCATGTGGTGAACTAGGCGGCCAGATTTCCTTTGACCAGAATTCAGGAACATTGATGCTGAGGCATTCTTGCACCTTTTTGGTGTTATGTGCTGGTGCACCATCTTCTTGGAAGATAAAATGACATCCATTCACATCTTGCTTCATCCACCATGGTACAACTACTTTTCTCAAAACATCAAGATAAACATCCTGGATTTTCATTGATGATCTCCTGGATTCAGTGTACAATACCTGGACTTGTGCAATCCTTATGTACCTTATGTGTTTTCCTTGTTGGTGTGGTGATATCAGGATCAGCATCATACACCTTCTTCACGTTGTAAACTGTACATAAAGGGATGTTATTGAAGTCTGCAATTTCCTTAGCAGTTGGCCCTGTACACAGTCCAGAAATTATGGTTGCTCTAACATAATATTTCTTCAACATGGTGGTTGCTCTCAGAATTTAATATGTTATAGCTGAAATAATGATGTTAAATCATAATCTTAGAAACTTAGTTTTTCAAAATTAATAAGCACATGAAATAAGGAGGTGCAATGTTATTGCCAATTGATCACGTGCATCCTGTACATATCAACTTTGTGAATTGCATTGAATTTCCTCTGTCGTGTCTAGTTTTTTTGTTCTTCCTTCTTTATTCATGCATGCTTTAAAAGCAGTGTTTTTATTGGTGAACTTATTGAAAGTCAGTTTTTTCATAAATTAGTATCAGATTAAAGGATTGTGATATGCTTCAATCTAATAATACTTAACACTTAGAAACTATTTAATTTTTTTCCGCCAACATATGAGAATTACATAATGTCATTGGTGTGATTGTAAAATTTTTTTAAAGATTTTATTTATTATTTTTAGAGAGAGGGAAAAAGAGAGAGGCAGAGAGGGAGAGTGTATGGTTGCCTTTCACCTGCCTCCAGCTACAAAGCTGGCTGGAGACCTGGCTTGCAACCTGGTTATGTGCCCTGGCTGGGGATTGAACCAGCAACCTTTGGTTTCTCAGGCCAGTGCCTTATCCGCTGTGCCACCAGCCAGGGCCGTGATTGTAAAATTTCTGAGCACAGGGGACAAATTTGTGTTGCACATTGACATAGCTCCAATGCTAGATTTGTCCAAAGAATGAATATCTAAATGAATGAGCGAGTAAATAAATAAAATAAAAATGAAATGTGCTGGAAGAAATACATAGACATGAAAATATGCAATTGATTGAAGGAGCTAGGAACATCAAAGTTAATAAATAAGTAATTCTATTCTTTTCAGAATTCCCAAGAAATTACACACCGTACAACTTATATAAGTAAATTGCAGTTAAGACATACTGTTTTGCAACACCAATTTCAGAATTCTGCTTTGAAATGTCCAAAACTTTAAAATCATAGCTAGATGAGTTATTGCTATAGTGAATGCAATATAATAAATCCATTTACCTACTATTGGACACCTGGGCTGCTTCCAAATCTTGGCTATTGTAAATCACACTGAAATGAACATAGGCATGTATATATTCTTTTGAATTAGTGTTTCAGGTTTCTTCAGATATATTCCCAGTAGTGTAAGCACTGGGTCATAAGGCAATTCTATTTTTAATATTTTGAAGTAACTTCATACTGTTTTCCACAGTGGCTTTAGCAATCTGCATTTCTACCAACAGTGCATGAGGATTCCTTTTTCTCCTCATCCTCATCAGCACTTGTTGATTTTTTAATGATAGCCATTCTTACAGGTATGAGGTAATATCTTACTGTAGTATTAATTTGCATTTCTCTGATGATTAGTGATTTTTGGACATTTTTGAGTATGTCTACTGGCCACCTGTATATCCTCTTTGGAGAAATTTCTATTCCGGTCCTTTTTTTTTTTAAATTGGATCTTTTTTGGCATTGATTTTTTAAAGTTCTTTATAAATTTTTGCACATTACTCTTTTATCAGATGTATCAGCACGTAAGTTCCCCAATTCAGTGGGCAAAAGATGATTTCCTTTGCTGTGAAAATCTTTTTGGTTTGATGTTTGATTTGTTTATTTTTTCTTTTGTATCCTTTGCCTGAGGAAATCCATGAGAAAAAATAATATTGCTATGACCAATGTCCAAGATTTTACTGCCTATGTTTTTTATAGGATTTTTATGATTTTGATTCTAACATTTAAATCTTTAATCCAATTCGAACTTATTCTTGTTTGTGGTGTAAGAGGGTTGTCTATTTTCATTTTTCTGCATATATCTGTTCAATTTTCCAAGCACCATTTATTGATGAACTATCTTTAGTCCATTGTTTATGCTTCTTCTGTCAAATATTAATTTACTATAAAGGAGTGGGTTTATTTATGGGTTCTCAATTCTTTTTCATTGATCTATGTGTCTGATTTTATGTGAGTACCATGCTGTTTTGATTACTATGGCCTTATAGTATAGTTTGATATTAGGTAGCATGATTCCCTCCAGCTTGACTATTTTTTGTTTTTAATGTTTATTGATTTGTGAATGTTGTACCATCCTTGCATCCCTGGGATGAATACCACTTAATCATGGTGTATGATCTTTTTAATGTATTGCTGGATCCATTTTGCCAATATTTTGTTGAGAATTTTAGCATCTATGTTCATCAAAGATAATGGCCTGTAGTTTTCTTTCCTTGTTGTGCCTTGACCTGGTTTTGGGATTAGAATAATATTGTCCTCATGAAAGAATTTGGGAGTCTTTGCACTTCTTGGATTTTTTGGAATAGCTTGAGAAGGATAGGAGTTAGTTCTTCCCTAAATGTTTGGTAAAATTTAGCTGTGTAGTTATCTGATCCAGGGCTCTTGTTCACTGGGAGTTTTTTGATTACTGTTTCAATTTCACTAGTTGTTGTTATTGGTCTATTTAGCTCTCTGCTTCTTCTGGATTCAGTTTTAGTAGATTATACGTTTCTAGAAATTTGTCCATTTTACCCAGGTTGTTATATTTCTTGTCATATAGTGATTTGGAGTAATTTCTTACAACCCTTTGTATTTCTGAAGTATCAGTTGTGAATTCCCCTCTATCATTTCTGATTCTGCTTATTTGGGTCCTCTCTCTCTCTCTCTCTCTCTCTTTTTCTTGATGAGTCTGGTTAAAGGCTTATCAATTTTGTTTATTTTTCCAAAGATTTATTGATTTTTTGATTTTTTGAATTGTAGTTTTATTTTCTATGCCATTTAATTCTGCTTTTATCTTGGTTATTCTCTTCCTTTTACTTGCTTTTGGCTTTGTTTCTTGTTGCTCCTCCAGTTCTTGTAGCTTTATGGCTAGGATGTTTGTATGAGCTTCTTTTAACTTTCTTAGGTAGGCCTGTGATATGAATTTCCCTCTGAGGAATGCCTTTGCTGTGTACTATACATTTTGGGCTGTAGTGTATTCATTTTCACTTGTTTCCAGAAACTTTTTGATTTCTTCTTTGGTCTTATTGTTAACCCATTCTTTACTTAATAGCATGTTATTCAGTCTCCATGAATTAGAATGTTTTTGGTTTTTTCCCTTGAGGTTGGTTTCTAGTTTCAAGCCATTATCATCTGAGAAGATGCTTAGTATAATTTCAATTTTCTTGTGTTTGTGGAGGCTTGTCTTGTGTCCTACTATGTGGTCTACCTTTGAAAATGTTCCTATGCATTTGAAAAGAATGTGTATTTTGCTTCTTTGGGGTGAAAAGTTCTGTATATATCAGTTAAACCCATTTCATCTAGAGTGCTTTTCAATGCCATAATATCTTTGGTGGGGTTTTTTTTGTTTTGTTTTGTTTTGTTTTTGCTTGGAATATCTGTCCATTGTTGATAATGGATTATTAAAATCCCCTACTATTTGTGTGTCACTGTCCACATTCTTCCTGAAGCCCTTCAAGATTTTTCTTAAATATTTAGGTGCTCGTATGTTGGGTGCATACATGTTTATAAGGGTTATATCTTCTTGCTAGCTTGTTCCCTTAAGTATTATGAAATGTTCTTCTTTGTCTCTTTTTATGGCCTTCATTGTAAAACCTATTTTGTCTGAAATGTATTGCTACCCCAGCCTTTTATTCATGTCCATTTACTTGAAATATATTTTTCCTTCCATTCACTTTCTGTTTGTGTTGATCTTTTGTTCTGAGGTAGGTCTCTTTTAGACATTATATATGTAGGTCATGTTTTCTTATCCATTCGACTACCCTGTGTCTTTTGATTGGTGCATTTAATCCACTTATGTTTAAGGTTATTATTGACAGATACTTATTCATTGACATTTTCCCCCTTTGTACCTGTGTTCCTCCCTGTCTCTCTGTTTCTTCATCTTTTTTAAACAGGCCCTTTAGCATCTCTTGTAATGCTGGTTTGGTGAAGATGTATTCTTTTAGCATTCTTTTGTCTGGGAAACTCCTTGTTTCACCTTCCATTTTGAATGAGAGCCTTGGTGGGTAGAGTATTCTTGATTGCAGGACTTTGTTTTACATTACTTGGAATATTTTTTGCCATTTACTTTTGGCTTGTTGTGTTTCTGTTGAGAAATCATTTGATAATCTTATCAGAGCCCCCCTGTATGTTATTAGTTGTTTTTCTCTTGCAGCTTTTAGGATTCTCTCCTTGTTTTGAAATTTGCCATTTTCATGATAATGTGTCTTGAAGTGGGCCTGTTTGGGTTCATCTTCCTTGGGACCCTCTGTGCTTCCTGAGTTTGCATGATATTTTCTCTCCTCAAATTAGGAAAGTGTTCTGTCATTATTTTTTCAAACAGGTTTTCTATCCCTTGTTTCTCTTCTCCTGGAATCCCTATGATATAGATATTATCGTGTTTCATGTTGTCCTGCAGCTCTCTTAAAACCCCTTCATTCTTTTTCAGTCTTTTTTCATTTCTTTGCACTGTCCTGTAATATTTTTCTACATTGTCCTCCAGCTCACTGATCCAATTATCTGCCTTCTCTAGCCTGCTTTTGATTATTTTTACAGTGTTCTTCAATTCAGAAATTATATTCTTCATTTCCTCCTGGTTCTTATTGATACTTTCTATGTCCTTTTTAATGTTGGTATAGTTCTCAGTAAGTTCCTTGTAGCTTCCCTAGAGTTGTTTATAATTCCCTTGAAGTTATTTGTAGTTTTCTTTGGGCTTACTGATCTCATTGAGCTTCTCTAGCATCATTATTTTGAATTCCATATCTGATAGTTTGCTTACTTCTATTTTATTTAGTGGTATTTCTGGGCATTCCACCTTTCCCTTGGTGATGGACTATTTCTTTTTCTCCCCAATTTTAGGTGTCTCTTTTTGTTTGTATTTGCTTTTTAGTTTGGGCTTTTCAGAGTTCCTTTCTTTGTGGTGTGATCTTCTGTTGTGTAGAAGTGCACACTCTTTTCTTTCTGTATCTACCTCTGGTGATGTCTGATCATTTCCAACTTGACTTTTATCTTTCTAAAGATCACTGTTGTTATTTGAGACCTTTTATTCTTAAGATTTTATTTATTATTTTCAGAGAGAGGGGAAGGGATAGAGGGAGAGAGAGAGAGAGAGACAGAGAGAGACATCAACGTATGGTTGCCTTTCACCTGCTTCCAGCAATGGACCTGGCTGGAGACCTGGCTTGCAATCTGGTTATGTGCTCTGGCTGAGAATCGAACCAGCAACCTTTGAATTTGCAAGCCAGTGCCTTATCCACTGTGCCAACAACAAGAGCTTATTATTTGAGAACTTTTGTAGTTCCATATAAATTTGTGAAATGTTCGGTCTAGTTCTGTGAAATACATCATTGGTATCTTGGTAAATATTTCATTGAGTCTATAGATTGCTTTGGGCAGTATGGACATTATAATGATGTTAATTCATCCTATCCATGAATATGGTGTGTGCTTCCTCTCATTTGAATCTTCTTCCATTTTTTCTTCAGTCTTATAGTTTTTTAGGTATAGGTCTTCCATACCCTTGGTTAAATTTATTCCTAAAGATTCCACGAAGAAACTACTAGAATTGATAAATTAATTCAGTAAAGTAACAGGATACAAAATTAATATTCAGGAAAAAATTGCATTTCTATATGCCAATAATGAACTGTAAGAAAGGTAAACTAGCCCTGGCTGGTGGCACAGTGGATAAGGCACCGGCCTGTGAACCCAAAGGTTGCTGGTTTGATTCCCCAGCTAGGGCACATAACCAGGTTGCAAGCCAGATCTCCAGCCAGGTCCGTAGCTGGAGGCAGGTGAAAGGCAACCAACCATACATTGATGTTTCTCTCCCTCTCTGCCTCTCTCCCTTCCCCTATAAAAATAAATAAAATTTAAAAAAAACAAAACAAAACAAGATTTCCTTTAAAAAAAATGAAAGAAAGGTAAACTAGGAAATAACCCCATTCATACTTGCTTGATAAAATTTTGATTGTAGAAATAATGAATTGACTAAAATTGAAAATAAAAGCACAAATTATATAATAGCTAAGAAATTTCTGAAGAACAAGAAATTGAACAAATTTTTCTACCTTATAGCATGAGTTTAGGGTTCAGTATTTAGCAGTGTGGTACCACAACAAAAATTGAGGTAGATATTGAATTAGATATGAAGACAAAATGAAATGGAATAAAAAAAATAGACATATGCTCTAGTATATATAAACATTTAATAAATAAAAGAGGTTCAAAATGTTGGAAAAGGATAAAGTTTGTAATAAGTAATTATTAAAATATTAAAACACAATTAGATGTTTATTTTAAAATTTGCATGAAAACCAATTCAATATTATCCAAAGATTTAAATAGGGGGATGATATGCACTATTGGTGGGGCTGAAAATTGGTAGAACCACTATGGAAAACAGCATGGATATTTCTCAAAAAGTAAAATAAAATTAAACTACCATTAGATCCAGCTATCCCACTTCTGAAGAAAACAAAATCACTAACTCAGAAATGTATGATTCCCTATGTTCATAGAGCATTATTTACAGTAGCCAAGTGCAGAAAGCCACCTAAGAGTGTGTGTGTGTGTGTGTGTGTGTGTGTGTACATGTACTGTACAGGAAAGTCCAGCTATTTTTAATATAATGAGAATAGTTTGCACGACATTGATGTAACCTGGCAGCTAAGGAGAGTGGAATGTGTTTGTGTGAACAATGATGACTTTATTGTACTAGTTACTGGGGGTGGTAGATGTCATTGAGCATGTGTACTGTGTGGTTGTAGCATTGAAAATGACTGAGTAAAGAAATGAATCTGTCAAATTTTGCACTAAGCTTGAACATTTCTCCATGGAAACTGTTCATATGATTCAGAAGGCCCCAGCTATGGGCAACTGGTGATTGGCAGCATCATCACAATAATGTGTCTATTCATGCATTACATCTCATGCAAAGATTTTGTGAAATATCAAATCACCCAGGTGACTCAGTCCCCAACTACAGCCAAGATTTGGTGCCCTGCAACTTCAGACTTTTCCCTAAACTAAAATCACATTTGAAAGGGAAAAGAGTTCAGATCATCAATGAGATTTAGGGAAATACAGTGGGGCAACTGATGGCAATGGAAGAACTGTGTGAGATCCCAAGGTGCCTAGTTTGAAGAGGACTGAGGCATTATTGTCTTATGTACAGTGTTTCCTATATCTTGTGTCTTGTTTAATAAATGTCTCTTTTTCATATTACATGCTGGATACCTTCAGGACACATTTTTAATGTATTTAAATATATATATGGAATATTACTCAATACTAAAAAATGAAAATCTTGAAATTTTGCCATTTGGGACACCTTGAATGGACCTAGAAAGTATTTTGTTAAGTAAAATAAATCAGACAGAGAAGGAAAATAACATATGGTATTATATATAAAATCTAAAATAGATAAATAAAAAAATTCATAGAAATAGCAATAAAATTGTTGCCAGAGCAAAAAAGGTGGGAGAATGAATGAAAAAGTGAAGAGGAATGTAGTCAATAATATTACCTATAAAGGGAAGAATAATAGAGTCAAACAACATTAAAATGTATAAATTCTGTTTATTAGGAGATACAGGGAGAGTAAAATGACAGGTCACACAGCAAAGTTGTTAATGCATCTAATCTTTACAGGGATGGAATATCAGACTATATAAAGCATGCCTGCAAATAAACACCCCAAAAATATAAGCCAAAAGAAAATGATTTGAGAAGAAATCCACATGTCCACATGTCATAAACCTTTGAAAATGTGCTTAATCTCATCATCAAAGAATTTCAAATAAAATACAATACATAATATGCCAATACACACCCACCAGATTGACCCAAACAATTCAAATGTTACCTTTTATTGTTGAGGATGTGCAGTAACTGAAATTATCACTGATTTTTACGGCAAAACAGTTTGGCAAATCTAAGTTGAAGATCCACATACTTTATAAATCCACTATTCCAAAACAAGGGATAAAATTCATTATCTTTAGAGAGAGAAGGGTGGAGAGAGAGGAAGAAAGGAAGAGAAACATCAATGTATGGTTGCCTTTCTCCTGCCTCCAGCTATGGACCTGGTTGGAGACCTGGCTTGCACCCTGGTAGGTGCCCTGGCTGAGAATCAAATATTTGGTTCTTTTTTTGAAGTTTTGTTCTCTTCTTTCATTTGGGCCATGTTTCTTTATCTCCTCAATTTGGTAGCCTCCTTGTGTTTCTTTTCGTGTATTAGGTAGAGCTGCTGTGTCTTCCACACTTGATATAGCAGCTTAATTAGTAGGTGTCCTCTAAGGTACTTTGGCATAGCCTCCCATATTACCTGGGCTGGGTACTCAAGATGTGCCCACTGTGTGGGCTGTGTACATCCTCTTGTAGTTGATCCTTGATTGCTGTTGGCATGTCCAAGGAGCAGCCACCACCTGTATTCTAAGGTCACACAGCATTAGCTACAAAGTAATCTGAAGATGGCTCCTACTTTTGCTGGGCTTGGAGGTGCCCAGGAGAGTTTGAGCTATGAGCTGAGGTTGTTTGCTACTAGTGTTGGGCAACTTAGCAAGTGGTTGAGGGCTTGCTGAAGCCAGATGCTGCCTGATTAACCTGAAGCAAGGGCCAAGGTAAGCCATTCGTATGAAAAAAAGCCACTGGAAAGAGTTTAGGTAGGTATGAAATTTGTGTGTGGCAGGGCCTCCAGGAATCACCAGGGCAGGGCAAACAATGTGCACCAAGTTGCTGGAGTCTCAGATGTGACACCTGCCTGCCAGTTCTGTGGTTTGGTGTGGGGAGGGCTTAGAAAAGGAACAATGGCCTCTGCCAACACTGTCTGAAAGAAAGCTACCCCCTAGATTTCACACTGATGCCAGACAATTTAGTTACTGTCTACATCTGATGCCTTTCAATCTGTTGCCCGCATGCTAGAGCTCAGAGGGAGTGAGTCTGAGTAAGTCTGTGCATGAGCCCTTTAAAGAGTAAGTAAGCCCCACCACATACACACAGATAAAGAAGTTATAGATACTCAGCTTGCATTTGTATAGTAGAACCTTATATGTACCATGTCTTTTAACAGCCCATTTATTAATGGCTATTACAAATTTCACAATCAAAAGAAATTTAAAAACGAGTGTGTTCCTGAGTGATTAGGTCATAGCCTTTTTATGAAAACTGACCTCCTATGAAACTGATTCTTTATGAAATTAGTTAGTAAAGTACTAAAGTAGTCCAGAGTTCCAGAGTGTGACCCTGATTTTTAGACTGTCCTCCATCAATAGACCTGCTAGCAGCACAGGTCTGATGTCTCAGTATTTCATATACACGACTTCTGCTTCTAGGTGGACCTTCTTTCTTACAATCAGTTGTAATATTTGAAGAGTACTATAAACTATACCTCATCTTAAAGAGGGATTTTTTTCTGTTCTATTACAGAAGTAATATTCTCATATGTCTCCAATTATTACCCCTTGGAAAATAATTGTATTTCATTTAAATTTTCTCCATATGGATAAACTCTGTACTCTTCAACAAATGTACATTTAAAAGAGCAGGAAAGGTGTAAAATGATTTCACATGACATTCATTGATAGAAAACAACCCAAATAAAGTTAGGGGTGGGGGAAACATGAGTCGATACCATGTGTAAAAATTTTCTGTAAGGTTCAATATGCAGCACAGGTTAATTTGGAATCTTTTTATCTTATATATAAAGTAACTATTACCTCAATTTTTATGCTTTTGCATGTAAAATTGCCTGCTAGTTTTCATCCTATCATTGCAATTATAACCTCATTAGTTTTCCTACATGCTTCTTCCTATTCTATTTATTTCTATTGATCTTTTTATTCTTTTTATGACTTCCATCCTTTCCTCCTTTTAAATTTTTATTGTATTTAACCCTGGCTGGTGGCACAGTGGCTAAGGCTCTGGCCTGCAAACCCAAAGGTTGCTGGTTTGATTCCCAGCCAGGTCTATAGCTGGAGGCAAGTGAAAAGCAACCATACATTGATGTGTCTCTCCCTCTCTGTCCTCCCTTTTCCTCTTTCTCTGAGAATAATAAAATCTTTTAAAATGTTTTATTGTATTTTAGTTCCATTACCATTTTTTCCTCTTATACCTCTGCCACTTCTGCCCATCTCCTCCCTACTGCAATCATCAGTGTTGTCCATGCCCATAAGTCCTTTTTCTTTCTTTCTCTCCTATTTTGTCATAGACACCAGGTTAATGTTTATGACCATGATATTAAAAATAATGAAAACAACCATTTATTGAGGGCTTAAAAATGCCTTTTAGCATCTTAGACTCTTATAAAAATTATTTCATTTCCCTCTCATAGCAATCCCATAATACAAGTACTAATAGCTTCCCTTGTGCATTAGGAAACTCAGGCTGAGAGACTGAGTAATTTCTGCAGCATGGGAAGTAGCTTCACATGGAAGAGTCAGAATATGAAATAAGGTCTGCCTGAGCACAGAGTTAGTTTTCTTAGAAATTGAAATTATTCTTTGTACTTAAAAGGAACATTCATCTACTATAAAACTTTTTTATTTTCCATTTTTTTCTTTGAGGATCATTTTCTAAGATTAAAGCTCAAAAAAGTAATGCATTTGAGTTCTTGGAGGGTGAATTAACACATGGCAGTTATTTTGATTAAGTTGTTCTTTCCTATTGCATTTGTAGCTTTTGTGTTCTCATGTCTTTTCTTCTGCATTTCTGTTACTTCTAAGTAATGTAGTTAAAATTGTTTTTAAAATTGAAAAACTTTCCAAATAGAAGACTTCATGCTAAGGTGTGGGTAGAAGAATATGCAGAAAAGTTTACTCCAAAATTTACTACCAAAACTCCATTAAAATGATTAGGAAAGCATTAGCAATATATGCAAAGTCATTCCCAAAATGAGGATAAGCTATGAAAATTATGAGAATCATGTATATTCTATATTCTAAGAGGATATTAAATAACCCCCTATTATGAAAATAGCTCATTTTTCTAACTACAGTCTTGGAAAAATGAGCCCAATTTAAGTTATAGACAAGCTTTAAGTCAGAGCTGGGAGTTTTGCTTTAGAGAAACAAAGAAACTAATGTAATCTGAATAGAAGAGCAGCAACCTCCTAATTTTCCAAAAATTGGTATCAAAGAAGAACAAGTTTCAAAGGTAGTAAGTAGGTAAGGAGAATAAATATCTGGTTTCATGTATAATTATATACTTAGTATTTGATGGAAAATGATATAATGTTTTTATAGATAAAGTAATATCTGTAATTTAGATACTCTTAGGAGTTATGAAAAAGGGAAAGTATGTCATGGAACAAAATTTTATGAAATTAAATCTCTAGAAAATTTTAACTTTTGCTTCAGGTTTCCAAAGAACATATTATTTTAAAACAGAAAAAATATTTAAAACTTAAACATAAAATAGAAAAAATTAACTAAAATATTTTTTAAGAAGTTCATGATAAGAGGTCAAAATTTCTCTTCTAAATATCTGAATGTCTTTTCTTATTCAGCCTTTATTCTTCCTGTTTCTGGGTTTGATACTATTGTACCAATTCATTCTTTACCCACAATGTTCTCACTCACACTTCTCTGTGAGCCATTGGCCCCTTAACATGGCTGGTATTTCCTCCCAAGAGAGCAAATGTATTGCAAGAAGATGAAAAATCAACAATTTTCTCTTACACTTAGGAAAATAAGGTTAATAAATAGTTTAAAAATAAATAAGGACTTTTTTTTGTAGGCTAATTGAAATGGAAAATTTTTCTGAAGGTAGCCAGCAATATTAAAAAAGAAAAGCCTCAATTAGAACATGCTTTTATATATAGTCTTCCTACTTAAGTAGACTCCAGATATGGGCTTATAATGGACTAATGTTGATTTTCTTCCTTGGTTTGATATAATAACTGATATTGAAAAATGAATGAAATTGGGTGCAGACAGGAAGAACAGTAGCAGAATTTTAGAAGTAGGAAAGACTGCCTCCTGATTAAAATATCTATCAGAGCAACAGCTATGCTACAAATAAATTGCCTGTCAGGAGTTAATAAAACATCCAGGAAATAGACTATAAAAATCAACCACATGAACCTTATCTTCAATATATGACAACTTATTTCAATGTTAAGGGCAATAGTGACTAATCACCAAATCTAATGACTGGTCTGCAATAGAAACTCCTTGGGGAACACAATGTGTGTACTAATGGGGAAGAAAACATCTTCAGAGACTTATACTATAAAAATTCCAAATATATGAATAAGACTTAAGAATTCTTAGTTCGTATTTGTCTTTGATATTACAAAATGCATTAGGTCTTTCTTTATGACATTACCCAGCACCTTGGCTCATATGAAAATCTGGCATGAAATTAGTCCCATTATGACAGATTTGCAGTGGGAATCTGGTTGACCTTTTGCAGTGTATTAAGTGTTTTGGCTTCTTTTTACTACAATTAAAATATTTCAAAATCCTTTTGAAAGCTAATTTTCACTTAATTCTACTTATGAATGTGGGTCAGTTTTCTTTTTTTAATTTACACCACCAAGTCCAATATTGCTTTTTATTTAACTCCTGAATGTTTTGTAGTTGTGCATAAAATTGTTTTAGGTTAATATATTAAATATATATTTTAATAATTTAACAAATAACTTTCATGAAGACACCAAAATATAAACTTACGTTTCATGAAGTATGTACATTCTGAGAATACTGAAACTCAAGTCATGGTCAGGGGATATTTCTAAGTTTGATTATTGTTGCTATTTGAAATTTTATTTAATCCTGGAATAGGAATAAAAATGCTTTTCTCATACTGTTTTTATCCTGATTATACTCAAGGTCACTTTCTACCTAACTCAAACAAATAGACCAAAACAAACCAACAAACACACCAGGAAAACAGAATCCTTACAAATGTATATTGGTTGCTAGAGATAATTGATACACTCTTTTTGTGTATGTGCCAAGTTTTAGAGTTTGGATTTTTGTTCCTTGCTCAATTTCACACTGACGTGTGTAAAAATAGAATAAGATTTTGCTGTTTAGTTTGTTGTATGCAAAAGAGCTCACTGTTTAATGTTTCAGGAGTCTCCATGGGATTTCAACTAATCAGTCACATGAGAAAAGCTGATGAAAGATTAAGATGCCAGCCTATACAACTATCACAGAAGCTTCAATCTGGCAAAATACCTTGGCAGAAAGAAGGGTGGTTTCATCCTAGTGAACAAAATGAGATGAATTAATTTTTTTTTTAGAAGAGCAAAGGGAGAGTTACACGGGAAGAGTCATCAAGCCCAGGTTTGTTGAGATTTGGCCCATACTTTCTACAACAATGACATCTCCCCCTGTAGGCTCTGGAACAAGCTGTGTTATTTTATTATATAACAGATGACCAGCCATATGGTAAGCAGGGAGAGAAATCAGGAAGATAACAGACTACTGTACCAGTAGATGCATGAGTGAGAAAACAGAGGTTAAAACCATACACAAGGACAGTGGCTGGTTTTCCCATTTTATTTAGAGGGGTTTTTAAAAGGCATTTCTTGGTATTTGTAAATACATTTTTAAATTATAATTATATAAAACTTTCCTTTTTTAAATAAATTTTAGAGTGTTGTTTTAATTTTTTTCTGTAAAAAAAATTGTTGTTCTTTTGCCCTTGTCCCAATTTTCCCCCATTTCTCTCCCCTGCCCCACCCACCCCATCTCCCTCTCTCACAGTCAATCCCTACACATTGTCCATGTCCACGGGTCATTTATATTAGGTTCTTAACTAAACCCTTCTCTTTCTTTCTTCCCTTCTTGCCCTCTCCCCTCCCCTTTGTTCACTGTCAGTCTGTTCTTTGTTTCCATGCCTCTGGTCCTATTTTGCTCATTTTCAGTTTTGTTCATTAGGTTCCTGTATTAGGTGAGATCATATGGTATTTGTCTTTTGCTGCCTGGATTATTTCACTTATCATAATACTCTAATACCACCCATACTGTTGCAAAAGGGAGGAGTTCCTTCTTTCTTTCTCCTATGTAGTACTCCATTGAGTAAATGTGCCAGTTTTTTTTGACCCACTCATGCACTGATGGGCACTTGGGCTGTTTCCAGAACTTGCTATGTTGTAAATATTGCTGCTATGAACATAGGGGTGTATAGGTTCTTCTGAATTGGTGTTTTAGGGTTCTTCAGGGGTAATCCCAGCAGTGGAATTGCAGTTCCATTTTTTTTTTTTTTTTCCAAGTAAATTCCATATTGTTTTCTACAGTGGCTGCACCAGTAGGCATTCCCACCAGCAGTGCTCTAGAGTTTTTTTTCTCTTTACTAGCACTTGTTCATCGATTTGTTAATGATGGTGATTGATTTCTGTCCTCAAAACTAGGAATTGCCAGAATTTTCTTTCTTTCTTTCTTTCTTTTTTTATCATTTATCTTTCTGGTAGGTTTGGAAGGGATGTGACATGTGATTACTAATGATGAGCTTATTTTAATGTAATTCTTTTCCATTTCTATATCTTCTGTAGTGATCATTCAAGTCTTTTATTAATGTTAATGGTTTTGTCTGCCTTTTAAAAGTTAATTTGTAGGAATTCTTTATGTAACCTGAATATATTTTTTGTCATATATGTGGACTGAAAATATTTTGTTTCAAACTGTTACTGACATTTAAGTCTTAATGAACTAAAGTTTTTAATTTAACCCCTTTGATATACCAGTTTTTAAATTTGTATTAATTTATTTTTCCCTTTCTATATGATTATTATTTTTGTACTTGTTTAATAGATCTATATCTTAGACACAGAATATTTTTCTTATGTTATCTTATTGAAGCTTTATTTTTCTAAGTCAAAATTTGACCTGTAATTGATTTTATAGGTACATATCCAGTCATCAGTCTTTACTTTTACATTTTTTTAAAGATTTTATTATTTTTAGAGAGAGGTAAAGAGGAAGGAAGAAAGGAAGAGAAGCATCAATGTATGGTTGCCTTTCACCTGCCTCCAGCTAAGGACCTGGCTGGAGACCTGGTTTGCAACCTGGTTATGTGCCCTGGCTGGGGAATCGAACCAGTGACATTTGGATTTGCAGGTCAGCAACTATCCACTGTGCCACCAGCCAGGGCCTAGTTTTATATTTTTAACATTCAATTCTTTATTTACTCAAGCATTCTTTTTGTCACCTATTTTGCATCAGATGCAATTTTAGGCATTAGAAAAATTTTAAAAATACAAGAGTCTGTGCTTCCTCCACTGGACATCAAAACAAATAACCAAAAACAAGGAAATAAATATAGCATGCCACATAATGATAAGTGGGGAGTAACAAAACAAACATAAAAGGAGGGTAGGAAGTGATGGGTCCAGTGTAGATCTTAGTGGGAGGGTAGCTACTTCTGGCTTCTCTGAGTTGGTTTATATGAACAGGAAGGAGTGAGCAATGAAAAGCTCTGGAGGCTCTAGAAATCAAGTGAAAAAGGCCTGAGACAGAAGATTAATGGCCTTTTCCAGGAAAATTAAGGGCAATGTGGGAGAAGAAGCAGAAACAAGTTGGAGAACATGAGATGAAAGAGGCAAAGGAACAGTGGGGAAAAAGGAATTCATGGGGAAACAGGCCATGAGGGTCCTGCAGTTTTTATTCCGAGCAATGTGTAGTTGGTGGGAGATTTGGAGCAGTGATATGGTATCTGACTTGGAGCTTAAAGAATAAATCTTCATCCAATTTTGAGAATGAACTAGTGGGAAGGAGAGGGTAAGAGTGAAAACAAGTAATAACATTCTAGTATCTGTATCATGGTCTAGAGGCTATTACAGTAATGCTATGAGATATTGGTGGTGGTAAAAACTCCAGTTTCTTTTTTGTTCTTTTTTCAAAGGCAACTGGGAAAGAATTACTTTTTATTGAGATGGGGAAATGCATGAGGTGAAAATGTTTATAAATGGTTAAATTTTTTTAATCCATACAACATGATTTTAGCTATCAAAATAACTGGCCTATTTACTGAGACCAGCCATTAAGGAAAAACCCCAGAAAGTTTCTTAGGAAAGTTTCTTAGGAAAACAGGTGCCAGTTTCCTTATCCTTGTTTTCTAAATTACTTCAAATAATGAAGAAAACTTTTTAGCCTCAGTAAATAAAACAGACAACTTAGAATATTTGTTCCTTAATATAAACAAAGGAAATGGGCAAAGTGTAAATCAAAAAACAGTTTTGTTTGTTTGTTTACCCATGAGTGGAATAAAGAATCAATGTCTTAATTTTCAAATTCTGATGGGGCATTAGCTTCTATAAAAAAAGCAGGGTGCTCTCAAACACTCACGTGAGGAATAATGGATGTTCTTGTATCCTTGTAGTAGAAGACACTGGTTGTAAGTTATTATAAAACCTGAAAATCACTTTGAGCTAGGAAGACCTAGACCTAATATATTTAGGGACCTTTATCAATATTCATGAGTACAACACACACACACACACACAGCCTTATTGCAGCTGGTGAGAGATAATGATTTAATGAATGATAGAGTAGGTGGGTAGAGAATGCAATCATTACTAAAGCCAAACTAGTTTCTCACTCTCATAAACTGTTAGCAATCCTTTCAGTTCCTTCTCATTTAAGCAAATGTACCAAGTTTAAAAAGTATGTAAAACAAATGGGAAAATACATCAGATTTGAGGTCCTGCTTTAAAATAAACCCTAAAATTTTAGAAGCGTCTCTGTAGGAAACCTTGTGCAGTTCATTGGTCAAATAATGACCTATATTTTTCTGTTTCAATTATTATGGAAATTGAAGACACTGACATACGTTAAGATGTTGAGATGATATTTTGTTTCCTCCAGTTCTGTATAAAAATAGCAGCTAACATTTGCATGATATATTATAGCTTACAGAGTGCTACCACATACCTTACTTAGTGCACTTGATTTTACATCTTTGATTGAGACATACTTTAAATAGCAGTCATTATCTCTAGGAAAATGTAAGCATTGGCAGAGCACACAAATGTACCCTATAATACATTTCATTCTGTACTTAGGAAAGAACTGCCAATCATTTGCAGCAACTATTAGCAGACACTTGCCTTTTGGAGAGCCACATATAGCTTGCGTGCAAGCAATGTTCTCTCCCCGACATGCCATCTTCTTCTTTGTCATTGTAAGAATCCTTTCTTCGTAAAACACCAGTGCATGGCCATGATATAGCATATGAAATATTGAAAAGATTCTTTCCCTAGCTCTTTTAAAGTTTTATTTAAAACTTAGCAACTCCATAGGCATAGAAATGAAGTAAATGATGTTCAACTTGAACTACATATTTCTAGTGTTTTTCTACTCTTTACCCAGTTCAGTTCTATAAATATCTAGAAGTAGCTCTACTCTCAATCTTGCTCTGCTCTCCAATATCCAAAACAAAGCAATGATTTTGATTTCCTACCAATAATGTCTTAAGTATTCTTAGAATTAATGATTCTCTAATTAGTTTGACATCAATGCCTCATTAAAATGGCATATTTAGCTTTATGCTATTTCATCGATGTTAGTGTTTTATGTCAAATTACCAATAAATATTTTTCTAATGCTTTCATAGGCCACATTCCTTGTCACTAACTAGGTTATCAAATAATCTAAAAATGTATTTCTGTTCCTACAAATATTTAATTTTTTCTTTAAATATATAAATTACTGCTTTGATTTGATCTCATGTTGTTACAATTGGTTTGCAGGTATCAAAATATGTTTATTGATTTCATTACTCATCTTTATGAATTCTATTTCATATTTCATGAATTTTTACCTGAGTATTCTTTCAGTTATTTAATAAATAAATATGACAATGAAAAAATAATATGCATATATCAATTTGAGATTCCATATGTATTATTGATTTTATTAAATGTCTCAAAACATTTTTGCAAATTCCAGTTAAAATGGTTATCTGGGTCCTGTTAACATTTTAACTAAATGTTTAGAATCTTGTTTGTATTTGGAAACTTTTGTATTATATTTTTAAGGCTTTTAAAGTGTTGATATGGTACAAAAATTGAACAGAATATTGTTTGAGGGTCTGTCTGAGGGGAAGCTGAATTGAGATTCATGATGTTTAGGTTTAGTAGAATGCATTCATATGGTTGACAGCCATTCTAGTGCATGATATAAGAATGGCTTCCAGGAATGTTCCTACCACCCACTATGACAATTCTCAGCCTCCCAGCAAGTAAGTTCAAGAGCAGAAATAGTATTGCAATATAAACTATCCCATAGCTACACAAATCTATCAAACACAAGAAAATGTGAGATAGAGAAGTACCTCTACCCTAAACCTCACATTTCAGAAGGTTCCTGACACTGCAAATACTAACACAAACCTTGGCTAAAAAAATGATGCACAACTTTTTTTCAGGATCTACATTCAGAGCTTAAAAATGGCAGCCCAAACTTTAAATGTCTACTCTCATGATAAACGCCATGAGGGCCTGGGGAAAGATTTTCTATTTCCAGCCCTGAATTCTGAAAACAAAAGGCAATTCATTCTTTTTTTAATGCATTATTTTTATTTAAAATATTTTTAAACTTATAATTTTGATTTATTTTTAAATTAAATTTATTGTGGTGACTATGATGAATAAGATTCTATACTATAGGTTTTGAGTACACAGTTTTATGTGTACATTATTTGTATATTGCCTTGTGTGTCCATCACCCAAAGACAGATCTTCTGTCACTATGTATTTGACCCCATTTACCCTTTATACTCCCCTTCCCCCTTTCCTCTAGTAAACACCATACTGTGGTCTGTGTCTATTAGTTTTTGTTTGTTTGTCTTGTTTATTCATTTGTTGCTTTCTGTTTTATATCCCACATATGAGAAAAATTATATGGTTCTTAACCTTTTCTGACTGACTTAATTCACTTACTACAATATTTTTTTAGATATGGACAAATAGTAGTCTATTTTTATTCTTTTGCATGTACCTTTCCAATTTTCCCAGCACCATTTATTTAAGAGGCTTTCTTTGCTCCATTGGATTTTGTTTTTATGCTCCTTTGTCAAAACTTATCTGCCCATATACATGTGAGTTTATTTCTAACCTCTCAATTCTGTTCCATTGGTCTTGTGTCTATTTTACTGCCAATAGCATTCTGTTTTGATTATTGTCACTTTGCAGTATAATTTGAAGTCAGGGTGTATGATACCTCCATTTTGTTCTTTTTATCAGGATTGGTTTACCTAATGGTTTTTTTTGTGTGTGTGGGTCCATCAAAACCTGATGATTTTTTTGTTCTGTTTCTTTTAAAAATGCCATTGTGATTATGATGAGGATTGCATCAAATCTGTATATTGTTTTGGGTAATAGGGATACTTTAACTACGTTGATTCTTCTGGTCCATGGACATGTAAGACCTTTCTATTTTATTGTGTCTTTTTCAGTTTTAGTAATGCTTTATAGTTTTTAGTATGTAGGTCCTTCACATCCTATGTTAAGTTTATTCCTAGGTATTTTTCTTTTTGTTGCAATTGCAAAAGGAATTGTAGGCCTAGCTCAAGAAACAAGAAATATCCTAAGTAAAAGACCTATCATTACATCTCAAAGAAATGGTAGAAGAAGAACCAATGCACCCCAAAGTTAGCAATAAAAAGGAAGAAATAAAAATTAGAGCAGAATTAAATGAAATAAAGAACAAAAAGTCTATACAAAAATTAATGCAACAAAGCTCTTGTTCTTGAAAAAATTAATAAAATATACAAACCTCTGTCTAGACTCACCAAAGAAAAAGAGAAAGAACTCAGAAATGGAAGCAAAATTATGACAGACACCACAGAAAAACAGGACCATACAAGAATACCAAAAAAGACTACATGCCATCAAATTCAATAACCTAAAAGAAATGGATAAGGTCCTAGAAATATATAACCTTCCTAGGCCAAGTCAAAAAGAACTGGAAAATCTAAATAGACCAGTGAATAGTGGGGAAATTAAAATATTGCAAACCTCCCATAAAATAAAAGTCCATGCCCTGGCTGGTGGCTCAGTAGATAAGATGCTGGCCTGCGAACCCAAAGGTCGCTGGTTCAATTCCCAGTCAGAGCACATGGCCAGGTTACAAGCCAGGTCTCCAGCCGGGTCCATACCTAGAAGCAGGTGAAAGGCAACCTTATACTAATGTCTGTCTTTGCCTCTCCTTTTTCCCCTCTCTTTGGAAATAGTGGATAGAATCTTTTAAATAAATAAATAAATAAATAAATAAATAAATAAATAAATAAATAAAATAAAAGTCCAGAACCAGATGTTCTCTCTAGTGAATTCTATCAAACATTTAAAGATTTGATACCTGTCCCTCTCAAACTTCCAAAAATTGAACAAGAGGAAATATTGCCTAACACATTTTATGATGCCAACATAACCCTGATACCAAAACCTGGCAAAGATAACACAAAAAGGAAAACT
The DNA here is from genome assembly GCA_004026585.1 of Noctilio leporinus. NCBI lineage: Eukaryota > Metazoa > Chordata > Mammalia > Chiroptera > Noctilionidae > Noctilio > Noctilio leporinus. The sequence continues at coordinate 187,742 of PVIW01000502.1, forward strand.
GGAGGCCAGTATATCTGATGACTACAGAAGCAAAAATCTTAAACAAAATAATAGCAAATCAAATATAACAATACATTAAAAATTAATACATCACAATCAAGTGAGGTTCATTCCAGGGGCACAAGGGTGGTTTCCCATACACAAATCAATGTGAAGCACCACATTAACATATTAGAGGATATGATCATGTCAATAGATTCAGAAAAAAGCATTTGATAAGATACAATATTCAATTATGATTAAAACACAATAAAATGGGTATAGAAGGAAACTACTTCAACATAATAAGGTCATATATGTATACGACCAACCCTCAGTTAATACAGGGTGCAAGCAATTGGCAAAATTTTAGTAAAATAAACAACATACCCCAAAAGTGTTATATTCTGAAATAAATTTATTCTTATATGTAAATACATAAACATAGCCATTATTTTAAAAATTGTTCTAAAAAGTCACCATTTGCTGCAATAATAGACTCTATTTGACTTCGGAATCTTGAGCACACTTTATTTAACTTTTCTTTATCCACGGACATCATCATGTTCTCAATCTTAGCTTTAACGGCCTCTTTATTGGAATGAGGTTGTTTATTAACTTCTCTCTCACAAACACTGAATACATAATAGTCTAAAGGATTTGCATGTGGAGAACTAGGTGTCCAGATTTCCTTTGACCAGAATTCAGGAACACTGACCCTGAGACATTCTTGTACTTTTTTGGCATTATGTGCTGGTGCACCATCTTGTTAGGAGATAAAATGATATCCACTTGTGACTTGCTTCATCCAGGGTAAAACTACTTCTCTCAAAACATCAAGGCAAACATCCTTGATCTTCATTGATGATCTCCAGACAGCTTTTGCTCTCAGTTCTAGAGCAAGGTAAGCACGTTCACTCTCCCTGCTCGTACTCAGCATAATGGTGGAAGTACTCACCAGAGCAACCATGTCAGAAATAAAAGGCATCCAAATTGGGAATGAAGAAGTAAAATTATCATTTTCTGTGGATGACATAATTCTTTATGTAAAAATTCCCAAAGATTTAACCAAAAAAACTATTGGAGACAATAAACACAGTAAAGGTGCAGGATACAAAATCAACGTATTTCTATATTCTAACAGTGACAATTCAGAAAAAGAAATGGGAAATATCATTGATTTTTCTGAGTTTGGTACAGTTTATAGAGCTTATTTAAATCTCACAGTTATACATACTGTAATTTGTGTATGTGTGGGGGGTGAGGGGAGCTCTGTGGAATATTGTATGGGTGGCCTTGTGTAACCTCCACCACAGTACATGTATTCAACTGTATCATTACCACAAGACTCCTTCATGTTACTATACTCCTCCATCTCCCTAATACCTGATAACCACTGATAAGTTCTCTACCTCTATAATTATATTCTTTCATGAATGTTACATAAATGAAATTATACAATATCTTTTTTAGATTGGCTTTTTCTGCTCAGCATCCTTTCCTTGTGTTCATCCAAATTATAGTATACTTCAATAATTCATTATTTTTTATAATAATTGCTGAGTATTATTCTATGTTATGTATGTACCACAGTTTATTTAATTATTTACCTGTTGAAGGACATCATTATCACCAGTGTTTTGAACTCTGTGTCAGTTAGGCTGGCTATCTTCTTGCTTAATTCTCCCTCTGAAGCCTTGATTTACTCCCTCTTGTGGATTATGCTTCTCTGTCTCCTCAACTTGACAGCCTCTTGTGTTTGCCTCTGTCTATTAGGTAGAGCTGTTGTACCTGTTTTGTTGTAAGGGGCAGAGTCTTAGATATTTGTCAGTGCAGGGTGACCATTTTGCGATACTGTATATGAGGGAGAGGTCAAAGAAAGAACAATGCCACTTTCTTGACACTCACCCCTTTCCTAGTCACTTCCCAAATGTTACTGGTATCCCTCTAGCTATTGTCCTGGTGTTAGTTCTCAGAGTGGGTGGGTCTGCATATATTCTAGGACTCTACTGAGAGACCTGCAGTTTCTTCCTCCATCCCAACTCTCACTTGTTTTCACAGCCAGAAGCAATGAGGCTTTATTTTTATGGTGCTAGAACTATGAGTTATGTGGTCTAGTCTGAGATTGGGATTGCTCCCCAGATGTTCCTCTTGGCTTTCATAATGTGTGACTTCTCTTTCCACTGGCTAGCTAGCCACAGCTATTGCCTTGCAACCACCGCATCACATCCTCTCTGCCCTGGCTCCATGGCTCTTCCTCTCCTACCCATCTGGATGAGTATTACTTCTTTATATATTTATGTGTTGGACTTCCATGCAGTTCAATTTTCTGGTGTTTCTTTCTGGTTGTTTTGTTTTGAGGTAAATGTAATTCTTCTTATGGTTGTGGAAGGAGGTGAAGTGTGTCTACCTATGCCTCCATCTTAGCCAGAAGTCCCAAAGTCAGATGTATACATATTTTTAAATTACCTTTTTTATGAGGACATAGCTTGATTTTGAATTTAACATAGTTAGACTTACAATTATAATAGATATTACAGAATTATGATATATGGGTCTCCATTTATAGTCTTCTTAAATCCTAAACTGTTAGAGGTAGATTAAGCGAAGGTCTAAAATAATTTTAATTAAATTATTTTATATTTTCAAATTTTATGGTACCATCAAAGGAACTGGAAAGAGTCCATAAAAGTGAGTAGTTTCATTTGCTTTAGGGTAATGTTTACCTGCCTTGGTCCTAGACAGGAATGAGGTACAGCATTCCCATTAGATAATCATTTCATGTCTGCTTGATTTTCTACATCATGACCATTTAATCATAATGTTATCATTAGTATATATTTGGTATACTGAACTTTTCATTTCAAGTTTAAGCTCCACTATGCTCTATCAACATTTCCTTAAATAGTCTCTTTCAGTCATCTTATCCTGATCTCTACAATGAAATCATTAAACTAAACTACAGTGTATAACTTGGGTTCAAACCTATGCTTCCATTAAAAACTAGAAATCTAATAGTAATTAATTACAAATGGTCTTTATTCCATTTTTTTTTTTAACAGTCTAAGGCGGGTGCTGTACTTTGGTAGGTAGAACTACTCTACATTGTTCACTCAAGGCCCAAGGTTAATTCTCCTATGTTAAAACTCTAACCCTAGGTATTGGTATGGTCTGCATAATGAAAATTGTGTCCTCTTGGATTTTAGCTGGTCACTAAAAAGAAAGTTAATATGAAGGAGACATACTTTCATTTTAAGGCCTTAGTCATAAGTAGTATCCATACTTTGGCTCCCACCCCATTGGTAAGAATTTAGCCATACCTAAAGTCAGACAGGACTAAGAAGAACAGTATGGCTGGACAGGCATACTGGGAAACATTTCCATTCTCATGGGCTGAAGGGATACTGAATTTTGGTGAACAATGAGCAATATCAGTAATCATTTCTAAATTGTCTTTGGGTGATAAAAATTACGATTTTTATGCCTCAAGTATTTAACTTATTATTTTAAATTCTTGGTTAGAAGAACAACTAAAATTTGGATAAAATTAGTACTCAGTAAAGTGTCATATTTTATTGAATTTTGTTGCATCTGTGTGTTAGCACCATATTGTCATATTCTCCAGGCAGATAGATATGTGACTCTTTACACTAATGTTCTAGTCTTTGCAACTGATAATTTGTGCTATACTATTTGGATCACATTTCAATCTACAATATTCAACTCTATATTTAAAAATTTAAGTCGCAAGGAGAAATCCAAGATGGAGGCACAGATAATTATGCTGCATCTCCTCCCACAACCAAAGATGCTACATCTACCTCAGAACTAGAGACATCCAGAAATTCCTCAACATAGAACTGCACAGAACCCAACCCAAGGAGAAAGAAAAGACTCATCCAGACAGGTAGGAGGTGTGGAGCTGGGACACAGATGAAGGGGTTAGGTCAGCAGATTGCCTGCAGACTGCTGGTGCAGTTGATGTGGCAGCTGCAGAGAAAAGAAAAGTCATAGGTGGGAGCTCCTATTGAGAGCTCCCCAGCATGGGAACAGATTGTGCAGCTCACCTTTTCAGTGCTAGGGGAGAAAAATAAAAAGTCACATTGCTTTTTCTGACTGTGAAAACCAATGAGGGTTAGAGTGGAGGGACTATTGGGAAAAGTTTGTTTAGAGGCCCCTATGGTCCTGAAATGTCTGCAGACCCACCCACTCTGGGAACCACGAAATCAGACACCCTATCTGCACCACTACCTGGTAAAACAGGTCACTGGGCACTGACGAATACCTCCACCCCTTACAACTCACAGGTAGGTGCCACAGCTCTACTTGAGACACAGAGGCAAACACAGGGGCCTGTCTAGATGTGGAGACAGAGAAATATGACTTAGAAAGGGCACAAATCAAGGTCCCAGTGGCCAAACTAAGCATCAAAGAAGTAGCCAGCCTGACAGATGAACAGTTTGCCGGCTTGATGGACACACATTTTAAAATGCTGATAATAAAGATGCTCACAGACTTGACCGATATGCTTGAGTACAGTAAACACATAAGGGAAAAAGTGAAGGCTAGGTGAAGTTTCAAAGGAAACTTCAAAGGAAAATGCACACAAAACCAATGGTGAAGAAAAGGAAAATGGGGTTCAAATCAAGGACATGAAACATAAGAAAGAAAGAAATAGTCAACCAGCACAGAAAGTGGAAACAAGAATTGTAAAAAACAAGGAAAGGATTAGCAACCTCTGGGATGAAGTTAAATGAGCCAACATCCAAATTATAGGAATGCCAGAAGAAGAAGAGGAAGGACAAGAAATTGAAAACTTATGTGAAAAAATAATAAAGGAACTTCCCAAATTTGGCAAAGGAAATAGATGTACAAGTCCAGGAAGTACAGAGAGTCCCAAACAAGCTAGATCCAAATCAAACCACACCAAAGCATGTCATAATTTAAAATGACAAAGGATAAAGATAAAGACAGAACCTTAAAAGCAGCAAGAAAAAGAAAAGAGTTACCTACAAATAAGTTCCAATAAGACTATCAGCTGATTCCTCAAAAGAAAATTTGCAATCAAGAAGGGCTTGGCAAGAAATATTCAAAGTGATGAAAAGCAAGGACTTTCAACCAAGATTGCTCTGTCCAGCAAAGCTATCATTCAGGACAGAAGGGCAAATAAAGTGCTTCCCAGACAAGGTAAAGCTAAAGGAGTTCATCATCACCAAGCCCTTATTATGTGAAATGTTAAAGGGACTTATTTTTTAAAAACAGGATCAAAACTGTGAACATTAAAATAACAAACTCACAACTATCAACAACAGAACTTGAAAAATGAAAAAGAAGGAAAACAAAAACAAACCAAGCACACCACTAGAGTAGGACCAGAAACATAGGTATGGGTATCATTGGGCAGGTTATCAGCTGGGAGGAAGAAGGAGGCAAAATGGGGAAATGGTGCAGGGATTAGGAAACATAGTTGGTGGGAACAAAATAGACAGGAGAAGTTAGAATATAATAAAGGGAAAGGTGAATAGGGGAGACTGGGTGGAGGGGAGCAAAGGGAAAAGACTTTGGGACAACTGTAACAGCATAATAAAATTTTTATAAAATTAAGTCTCAACTCTGCATATTATGACAGCTTCTTGTTTTTCTAAAGCATGAAAAAAATCAAGAAGAATGAGAGCTACATGCTAATTATACTTAAATCCTTCTTAAGAATTGCATATTTAGTCTAAAGGACTCAAGTACACAAAATTATTCCTTTGGTAAAATCATGTGCAGCATAGTGGCTTGTCATTTTCAAAACTGATTCATCACAAGTTGGGGGCAAGTTGCACTCATATTAACTAATTAACCTAATTTAAGTTTACTATTACCTGTGTTACTTTGATTTTATCATAACATGACCAGAACTATATTATATTTACAAAACTATATTTACAAAACTCTACCTTAAATACTTTCTAGGATTAAGTGAAATTTTTAGAACCATTGTGCTGATTTTTAGAGAGAGGAATTGTGTGTATGTGTGCCTGTGTGTAGAGGGAGGGGGTGTATGAGAGAGGGAGAGGGAGATGAAGGGAGAGAGAGAGATGTTGATGTTTTGTGCTCTGACCTGTATCAAACCCACAACCTTGGTGTATCAAGCTGATGCTCTAACCAGCTCTGCTACTTAGGGTTAGAACCACAGCTTTCATGTAACCTATGCCAGATCTTGTGTTTTTGCTGTTTTATTCTATCTTGGAACTATAATGTTTCTAAGACCTCTTTTTTACAGTGTATTAAAAAAACAAAACAAAAAATAATTATTAACTATATCTCCAATGACCAAGAGGTGAGTTCACAATTTGAGCATACTTTAGGCCAGATTTCTAAGGTTGTTAAAGGGTTACTACAAGTTATTTTAATTATAAGGCAGGGGCTCTCAAAGTGTGGTTCTAGACCAGAATCATCAGCCTCACCAGGGAACCTGTTAGAAATGTCAATTTTCAGGCTCCAGTCCAGATTTACTGAATCAGAAACTTCAGGAATAAGTCTCAATAATTGCTGCTGTTTTTTTTTTTTTTTTTTTTTTAAGATTTTATTTATTTATTTTTAGAGAGAGGGAAAGGGAGGGAGAGAGGGAGAGAAAAATCAATGTGTGGTTGCCTCTTGTGTGTCCCCAAATGGAGAACTGGCCTGCAACCCAGGCATGTGCCCTGACTGGGAATTGAACCTTTGACCCTTTGGTTCACAGGCTGCTGATGCTCAATCCACTGAGCCACACCAGCCAGGGCTCAACAATCAATGTTTTAAAAAGCTCACTCCCCCTTTACCCATACAGGTGGTATGCCCAGTTAAACCTGAAAAACAAACAAACAAACAAACAAAAAATAATATAAATTTTCAATGGATTACAAAGTGGAAGTCCATTTAAAACTCTAGGGAGATATTATATACATAAATAATTCTAACTATACCCTTTGTTCAAAACTCTCATTACACACATGAATATCCCAAATAAGAGTATATTTTTCCTCAGTCTTCTCCTAGCTAAGTATAATAAAGTATTGCTTAAAAAAATATATACAGAACATTAAAATCTTATTTCAGGACTTCTTAATAATAATGGTCTTAAACCCTTTTAGATTAAGTAAATAAAAAACAAAAAGCTTCTTGAAATGATATTTAAATATTTTTAAAGAAAAGTACAAAGTAATTAAAAACAAATTTTTGTGGTTAAGTTCTGACCAGAAAAGACTATACCAATAATTGTCAGCCATTAAACTTCAACATCAATCCTATAATCATCAGTTTCAATAAAATTTTAGGATTATATATAACAAAATAAGGTGAAATGAAAACCTATTTGCCAATTTAACTTTTATAATTAAGTTATTTATATTTAAAAACTTGCCTTCTTTTGCCATTCTGAATTACAATACTTTTTCAACAGCAAACTCCATATCTCTAGGGAAAAGTCATAGTTGCCAACACAGTTGATCTGTAGGATATTTTTTAAACATTTTATAATGTGTATGTAAAGGAGTGTTATAGAAATATCTATAAAAGAAATATCTATTAAAGAAATATCCTAATTATGCATTATTTGAACATCTGTTTACATTTAGTATGGTGATAAAGGATGAAGTGTTCAACCTTATAAGACTTCTAAATTTTAGGTACCTACTCCCAGACCATAACCTTTTTTTTAAAAACGGTATATACATTTCTTTTCACTAAAGTGAAAAAGGGAAAAAGAAAGAAGATTGCACACATTTTACAGAATTAAAAATATATCTTAAAAATTGCTGAAGTTAATGTTAAAATAAAAAAGAAACCAGGTAGCAATATCAACAGAAGTGCTGTTAATGACATCGCTGTCCTTCAAACAACTGTAGATGCAGAGACTACTTAGTTTATTTTTGCAATTACAGTAGATAGTCAATATTATTTTACATTAGTTCCAGGTGTACAACATAGTGGTTAGATATTTATGTAATTTACAAAGTAATTTCCCTGATAAGTCTAGTACCCACTTGGCACCATACATAGTTATTACAGTATTATTGACTATATCCCCTATGTTGTACTTCACACACCTAAGACTATATTGTAATTACCAATTTGTATTCCTTCATCCCTCCCTCTAATTCATCCAGCCCCTAAAACCCCACCAATCTGGCAACCATCAATTTGTTTGCTGTATCTATGAGTCCGTTTGGCTTGTTTATTTATTTTGCTTTTTAGATTCCACATATTATTTAAATCATACATTATTTATTTTTCTCTTTCTGACTTATTTTACTTAGCATAGCATCCTCAAGGTCCATTAATGTTTTTGCAAGTGGGATGATTTCATTCTTTTTTATGGCCGAGTAATATTTCATTGATGGGCACTTAGATTGCTTCCATAGCTTGGCTACCATATATAATACTGTAATGAACATAAGGGCATATATATATATAGGATTTCTTCAGAAAATACCCATAAATGGAATGGCTAAGTCATAGATAGTTCCATTTTCAATATTTTGAAGATCTCTATACAATCCCATCAACACTGCAGAAGTCTTCCCTTTTCTCCACATCCTCACCAACATTTGTTGTTCATTATTTCATTGATTATAACCTTTCTAAAACGTGTGAGGTGACATTTCATTGTGGTTTTAATTTAATTAGTTACATTGAATATCTTTTTACATGTCAGCTGGCTATTTATGTGTCTTCTTTGGAGAAGTGCCTATTTAGGTCCTCTACCCATTTTTAAAACTTTCTTATTTTTTAAAATTTTTTACTAAATATTTTTATTACAGTTGATGTAATGTCTCAGGGTAAGCAACAACTTTTAGAGGAAGATATCGAAATAAGAATCTATTCCTGGGGGACAGATGGGAGTAAAAAGGGGATGGATGTAATACAGCAACAATAAAATTAAAAAAAAAAAAAAGAATCTATTCCTGTTTTAGTGTATAATCCCTTATAATTACCCTAAAAATAATTATTTCTTACCAGTTTCTCCATTTTATATATTTTCTTTCCTGATTAAAAGAGAAAATCAATGTTGTCATATGACAATGAAAAAATAACAAAATTACATGGATCACACTGGTCCAATGACAATATTGAAACCTTGATGAGAAAAGAATAAGATTGATGTAGCCCCATTTGCGGTGTCTCTTATATGTGATATTATTTGAAAACAAAGAATCCAGTTTTTGGCAAAGTCACTAGCTATTTTAGTACTGTTCATATAACAACTGAGCAAGATATACACTTACACATAGGGTTGGATATTCATTGATAATTATCAAGAGAGTGAGAGTATAATCAAGAGTCAAGAATGGCATACTTGAGGAGACATTCCATGGTCTTGTATGAGAAGAAGCTTTTTATTTTCTCTCTTCTGTTGGGTATTCAGGAACATGCTTTCTTTCATGTCAGGGAGCAGTGGCAGAGAGAAAAATCAGTACCCAATCTCTTACGGCTGGAAGAGGACAATGGTGTTACAAACAGAGAACCTTTTTTTTCACTAGGAAGACTAAGAGTAGCAGGATCAAAGTTATTACAGCATTGCATGACAGTAATTTGAAGATTCTAAGAAATGGATGAGAGTAACTTGAAGGGAACAATGTTTTTACGACAGGCTGCTTTTTATAAAAATACTAATTACAAACCTTTTGAAAATGGTTCTGTGCCAAAAAATTCTAGAAGAGTCCTAGCCAGGTGGTTCAGTTGGTTGGAGCATTGTCCTGTACCCCAAAAAGATTGCAGATTCAATCCTAGGTCAGGGCACAAACCTTGGTGGTGGGTTCAACCCTTGGTGAGGGCACATGCGTGTGGAAGGTGGTTGATCAATGTTTCTCTCACATATATATTTCTCTCTCTTCCTTCCTCTTTCTCTGAATTTGATAATCATATCCTTGAGTGAAAATTTTAAAATAAATGAATATAAACTCTAGGAAAAATGCATAATCTAAATCTAAGAAGTCTTTCATGAATCTAACAGTTTTCTTGAAAAAGGCCAGAAAAAAGTGTCTGATTTTTTCACAACTGATTTACTTAATTAGTAACTCTAAAATGAATGTTTCCTTAATTATTTCATGACTTTTTTTGGCTTCAAACTATTAGAGAAAATTAGATTATATAGTAAATAATAATATCTTAATAGTAGGTATCTTTTTATAGACTCTGCCCAGTATGCATTAAGTTTTTCAAACAATGTGCATTTGTTTCTACTGTTTTTATATAAATAGTAGAAATATCATAACTAAAATAAAGTTTAAAACTTTTAGCTCAAGATTTTTTTACCTAAAATCTTGATATCAACATATAAATTAAATAAAATTATACAATAGCTATGACAATTCAGCCTTGGTTTTCTAACCTATAAGAAAGGCTTGATACTTGCTTTATGAGTCTAAAAGGTTTGCTTCAGGACCAAACTTGAAAATATGAATGAAAACCCTGTACATATTACCAGTCATACCTAAAGAAGTTCATAAATTTATAATATCTGAAAATGAGCAAGAAAATGATTAAGAACCATTTTATGTTGTAATTGCACCAAATTTCATATAACTTCCACTTTAATTTATGCATAACTTGTCTTCGGACTGGCAAGTTTTAATTTATTGATTAAATTTTAAAAATTAGTTTAATTCTTAACATAGGCTGAATAATAGAACATTGCAGATTCTAAGTAATAATAGAATATTACCAGTTCTAAGGTTCCTCTGTGTATTCTTCAATCACAACTCCCTGCTTTTCTCCAACGTTAACTACTATCCTGATTGTTTTGTGACAACTATTATCTAATAGTTTTCTTCTTCCTTTCAATTTTATCACCTCTCTATGCTTGCTTTTGAATTTCTATAAATTAAAATATATATTCTTTCTGGCTTGCTTTTTTGTCCCAATGTTATCTTTGCGAGATTCATTCATGTTATTATGTGCACCCATAGTTCATTCCTTTTCATTGCATAAACAGGTTTCACTGTGTGAGTGTACAATAAGGTACTTATTAAAAAATGTCTAAATCAACGTTAATAAAGTGTGATCCATGATCAGCCACTTATATGAACTGTGCATTTGTTTGCTTAGTTTGTTGGTTTTTAACCAATAGTGGATTATTATAATTAATTAGACTATAAATCAGTTTGCTTGTTTATGAAAAAAAGCCTTACTATGGGAACTGCCCAATAATGTAAACAGTGCATTGAATTCTGTACTAATTTATGTTTTGGTACAAGCTCATCTCTTTGTGGACTGGCACTGTGAATAGCATTTGTCTAGAAACATGGAACTGAAGGCTACATTATATTAAGTTATTTCATAAAATTTGACAAAAGAACACGAATAAAAGTTTGTTATGGCTTACATTAAACTACGTATAAAAGCTATTAAAATTAAAACAGTATAGCACTGGCACAGGAATAAGTGGATAGATCTATGGAAAACCATGGAGAATTTATGATCAGATCCATATGAAACAGTAATTTAAGGTAAGCATAATTTTGGATCATTTGGGAAATACTTGATATATTTTATTTTATTTATTTTTTTAAAAGATTTTATTTCATTATTTTTTAGAAAGAAGGGAAGGGAGAAAGGCAGAGAGGGAGAGAGACATCAATGTATGGTTGCATTTCACCTGCCTCCAGCCACAGACCTGACTGGAGACCTGGTTTGCAACCTGGTTATGTGCTCTGGCTGGGGAATCGAACCTGCGACCTTTGGGTTCGCAGGCCGGCACCTTAACCACTGTGCTACCAGCCAGGGCAGATATATTTTATTTTGACAATTGTCTGGCTGTCTGTTTTAGCAGAAACAAGTATTAGGTCCTTTATTTACCTTATAACACAAAAGTGAATTCCATACTGCATTAGTCTTTTAGGCCTTTCATAATAAAAATGTCACAGGCTGAGTGGTTAAATAACAGATATGTGTTTTGTCCCAGCTCTGGAGGCTAGAAGTCCAAGATCAAGATGCCAACAAGATTGGTTTCTGTTGAGACCACCCTTGCTGGCTTGTAGATGGCGACCTTCTTGCTATATTCTCACATGGTCTTCATTCTGGTGTGAACAGAGAGAGAAAGAGCTTTAGTTTCTCCTTATTTTCTTATAAGTAGATCTGTCCTATTGGATGAGGGCCCCACCTTTATGGCCTCGTTTAACCTTAATTATCTCCTTAAAAGACCTATTTCTGAAAGTAGTCACAATGTGGTTTAGGGTTTTAACATGAATTTTGAGGGGACACAATTCAGTCCATATCATGTTCAATTTTTTTTTTTTTTTAATTTTATTGTTGTTGTATTATCATGTTCAATTTTAAAAAGTATTTTGTTTTTATGGAATTATAAGGTTAAATTTTCAAGTGAAGAAAATTTACCAAACACAAATCTAGAATCCATAACAGTACTTTTTATTCAAGTTGTTTTTCCCCCTTTGTATGGGTGAGTAGAATACCACTAAAGAGGTATATCACAATTTGTTCAGCCCTCTGTTGAAGGACATTTTGGATTGTCTCCAGTCTCCAGTTTGGATGATTATGAATTGAACTGCTAGGAGTGTTCATTTATAGATTTTTGTGGGGAGATAATTTTTCACTCTTTAGGGTGAATCTCAGGAGTGGAATTTCTGAGGCATATGTAGGCATCTGCCTTACATGTCTCCCCACAGACCAGGTAGAAAAGCTTTACAGCAGATCTGAATCTTGGCAAAATGCCCAGGGTCTCCCTGAAACAGAAGGGCATGGGGAGGCTTGTAAAGAATACCTGGGAAACCATTTTCTACCTGCCTGTCTTCCCAAAAAAGATATTCACTATATTTAGAACCATCACCTAATTGTGTGGATTGTTGAAAACTCTTTCTGAGGACAATTTGGCAGACTCTTTTCAGAATTAAAAATGTGCTGATCCAGTGCTTCCATTATTAATCTTACAAAAATATTTTTACATATAAACAAAAATTTATATACAAAGAAAACTAGTATTTGCTGTGTATAGGAGAAAAAGGTTGAAACTTGTTTTGAGTTAGCTATCAGGCAAATATTTTATAATCATGAATCCAAGAGTTTAAGAAAAATGTATTTTCTTGATACTTAGGGAAATATTTTTGCTATTTTCATTAACTGTTATTTTTATTGCTTTATGCTTTACATTTAAATAACAAATCATCTGTAAAACTATACCATTTTATATGTTCTATTAGGCATCTAGAAGATATTTTCATCTTTTATTTTACTGCTTTCTAAAGCACATCTCCTTTATTTCTCTCTTGTGTTGAATTCATTTGTCCATCCAGTTCTTACTCATTTATAAAGGAAAATGAGGGTAATATTTACCTCACTGTACTGTTTTGATGGTAAAATAAGTGATAGAGTGTAAAAATGTCTGGCACATAATAACTGCTCACTAAGTATTATCAACAGCTACTTACATGATTTTGCCATTTTAGTCCATGTTTCTGCAACTACCATTTGCTTAAGGACTATCACACGAATGGCAATCTAGTACATGTGAGTAAGCATGTATTTGAGTGTGCATATATGTGGTTATTTAATTTCAAAGCTTATGTGGAATATAGTATTGTAAAGTTCCATTTTTATTGAAGGAAACTGAAAACAATTGAGCAGTCACAGTGTTGGTGAATACTAAAATTAGAAAAAATATTTCTAGTCTTATTTTATCTTCAAAAAAACTTGTGACTTGGAGAGTTAGCTGTAGTTAAGTGGTTGACTTAATCCGCGATCTCTACAAATCTATTTCAAAATATACTTGAAAAGAAGGCATAATTAGTTTAGAGCCATGATTTTCAACTTTTTTCATTTTATGGTACACATAAACTAATTATTAAAATTCTTCAATATACCAAAAAATGCATTTTTCCAATCTGACAATAGGTATAATTTTGATTCATTCATATAAGATAGCTATTGTTGTGTTGGCTGTTGTCATTTTTTAATTTAACAATATAAAAGAAAACAGGTCAGTGTCCCTATCTAAAAAGGCAGGTATTGCATGTTTTAAAACTTCTTGCAAGCCCAGGCTGGTGGCACAGTGGATAAGGTGCCAGCCTGCGAACCCAAAGGTTGCTGGTTCAATTCCCAGCCAGGGCACATAACCAGGTTGCAGGCCAGGTCTCCAGCCAGGTCCTTAGCTGGAGGCAAGTGAAAGGCAACCATACATTAATGCTTCTCTCCCTTTCTTCCTCCCTCCCTGCCCTTAACTCTGAAAATAATGAATAAAACCTTTTTAAAAATTCTTGCAACATAGCAGTTTAAAATCACTGGTTTAGAACAAAGTAACTTCTCCAGCTTGTGAGAAAAAAATGTAGCATTTTTAAATACTACTACAATCTTCAGCTTGTTACATTTTCTTCTATTGTGATTTCTTCTTTGAAAGGTGATATCAGCAGACCAAGATTGTTCTTTTAAGTGGAAATATTTTAAGGAAAATTTTATGCTAGCTCTATGCTGTGATGATCCCTGATATCCTTCTTTTCTACTCACTCATGATAAAATGAATATCTACTACTTTATTTCTGAAAAGCTGAAATGTAACACTTACTGTTTTGCTGTGTGGTGGACCTTTAACATTAATAGGATGCCTTAGGTCTAAGCCTTATAACAAACTGTTCTTTATATAGATTTGATTCACTTTCAACTTACAAGTTGGTTATCCAAGCTATATTTACATTGGTACACCAAGCACAGTGTTTTATTTATCTCCTAGAAAAAAAATACCAAATCCTTCTAGTATGTACATTACATATTATTACAAAATAATAAAATGAGAAAACAAATCCAAGTTGCATGAGTTTCTAAAAATGGATGATCCTTTTATAATATTTGGCTGACATGCTGTATACAATTAATTAGGCCATTAACTGCCTTTTTCATTCTCTGACTAGACTGAAACTCAGAGTAGTAGAAGGTTTCACTTATTGATGCTTGGCATGGATTTTTAAAGTTATTTATTATAACAATTGCCTTAAAAACTAAAAATGGGTGTGAACTTAGACTAAGACCTGAGATGGAAACATAAAATGTAATTTTATTTTCCAGTAGGAGCCTGATAAAGCCAATGCTACCTCCTATTCACAAATGAAACCCATTAGGAAGTGAGGGATTTTGATGTTTTAATGTCATTTGTCAACTCAATTATGTCCATTTTCATGAAGAAGGGGGTCAAAAGAAATGCTTATATTTTTGCTATAAAAATAGCAGGTTAATACCCTTTAGTGCATGTTATTATTTTAAAAGATATATTGCCAGACTCTGAGTCATTAAATGATTTTTCTAAGATGGTGGTGTTCTCTGGAATCTATATTTGCTGGATAAATGCCCTTTAGTAATGCAGTAGTTACTGCCTTTTGCTAAAGGTTATAATTTATAGGAGCCAAAAAAGCACAGCTTTTCCTGGAATTGAAAAAGCCTTCCAAAAGGCATTCATTTGTAATCTTTTACTTAACATTATTTATTGAGCTAAAACTATAAGAATTCATTTTTAATTTCAATTGTTGAAATGTTAAAATCAAGCAACTGAAAATCAAAGTGCAATTGGGCTTCATGTACTTTTTTTTACCATGCTGCTTCCTATAGACAAGGGCCCGGCCCAGTGTCTGTGGTCCTTAATACTCTGCCTCCCATTCGCCCCTCCCCTGCTGCTTCTTTATTGGTTGATATTTTTATACGCTGTGTGTTTCTAGTGAGTATTAAGTCCAAATAATATACAATGCAATTTCACTGATTTTTTCTAAAACTTGTGGATACAGCCGCTCCCTGTTAATGCATGCAACCTCAGAACATTTCATCTCTACCAATTTCTTTCATCTCTTATTTTATTAGCCATTATTAGGGGTATATTTTCCAGGATTTTTGAATTCGTTATTACGTTTATTCCAATTAGTGGCACCTAAGTTAAGTACTGATATTTTTTCCCGTTCCTATGTGGGTCATTGTTTCTGACCAAAAATCCAATTCTAAAATGTAAAAACTATGTGAAATAATAAACCTTGCCTTAAAAAAGAGACACATGTGGATCTACTCTCTAAGCCAAGCTCTTCTGATTATTGTGGATCCTGCCAAATCTGAGGAAGACAAAACATTAAATGGCAGTAGGTCAGAAGAGCATTAACGTTTTAGTTATGTCTCGTTTAACATATTGAGGAA